>JAWWML010005639.1:0-39866 GCA_035047165.1 Ormyrus rosae
GGCGGCTTTACTAGACAGTATGGTAATTTTTACAAGATTATTTGTAATTTTTACTATACTTTTTCTCTCAGTGTATGAGCTACTTCTACTAGTTCGTAACGAATGACTTTCCCCAATTCCTACTGTTTACTCTTGCTGAAACTCATTAAATGCGGTACCTGACCTATGTTAAATCATTCACAAATTCGCTCTCCTAAGTTTGAAAATTAACTATACGAATTTTTGAATTTCGTCTCGTAATAATCTCCATTAAATCAATGTAATTTAAGTAGTACTTTAAATAGATTTAAAAGGACTAAAGTGATTAAATTATTAAATTATCAATGAAATAATGGATTGCTAATGCAGTGCTAATAAGAGTAACAATGCATTAGTTTCCATCTCATCAGTTAAGTACCTATTTGATTTTTGACAGAAAATTTGGTTCTGTTGTTGCTCTCAAAATAGATAAAAATTGGAATTTATTTCAATTTATAAACCCATTTTTATAATATTGTTAATTAATAAGAAGATATAAGTTGTCCTTTCAAACAACTTGTTTGAATGTTATGTAATAATTTTATGTAAATAATGTAACTTACCTATTTATTTCTGATGTACATCATTTTCAATTTGTAAATAACAAGAGGTACTAATATAAATTGCTTTGGTATTAATGTAGGTTGTATAATAATAACGTGGGATAAAAACTAGCTTTTCATTCATGTATGAGTATAACATTTGGACAAAACATATTCCATTGAAATTTTGGTGCGTAACCAAAAATACATTGGTAATCATGACATTGGGTCGTTAACATTTTATCGATACTTTATTTCTTTAAATTTATTTATATTGTATTAATTTTCATTAAAAAAGTAAAGCATTAAAGAAACGAAAGTATTGATATTGGAATATCAGGTCTCATGCTTTCCTTACAAAAGCAACACCTAAAAAATTTTAGGGCTATAAATGCAATAATAACCAGTAAATACGTTTTGTTCAAAGAATCTTAAAATACAATATTATCATAAAAATATAAGCCTGTGATTATCAGCATCTAACTACACGTGGATGGCGTAGAAACGCGTGTACGTGCCATGGGATAAAGATAATAATACATAATAACAAAACGGATCTACGCTCTTCATTGCTTCATTGCATTATCAACTTCATCTTCGGTCTCATAAAACCAGCAGCAGCTCCATGATTCAAAATTACTTGTGCAGGCGTGAGGAAATCTAACAGCATCCAAAAAAGGGTTAATACGTAAGGTGGTGGTTTCATATCTCTCGGTGCAGCTATTTATTGCCCAAAAACACACGTTCGATCGAATGAGTGTCACCAATGTGGCTGTGTTATGTGTCTGTGTGTGGTTGGTGCGTTCCAAATTTCGGGCATAAACATCTCGTGAACCTGCACTGTAAAACACGCGGTTTCCGGCTTATATAATAGGGAAAGAGTAAAAAGAAGGTAGGTATAGATATATACAGGGGGGTGGATGAGCTCTGCTCGCGTGGACTTGAAATTCAGCGTTAAAATAGTGCGAGCGGTAGAAAGCTACTTGGGCACGAGTAAATTGTTTTGCTGGTTTTGTAAATGTGAGGTTTGGCGTGTAGCATTAATTCTACTTGAATTTCATTTCTATAATTGTACTCATGTATTTTAGAGTTCCAAATTTAGTGATATATCGGATGACCGGTTGATTTTGCAGAATTTAAAAAATGTTCATCAGCTTTATTAAATGTTCTTGACTGTAAAAGTTGATAAATTGTTTCCTAAAGTTTAGAAATTTTTATTGAAATAGTTTATTGAAATAGAATAGATCTTATAATTTTCACCAAAAGCCACGTAAAAAGAGTATAATAAATCGTTTAGTTTTAATTTACTTTCAATTTAACAAAATAATCTCAGACACTTGAACATGTAGATGCATAAAAATCAAGTAACTTATCTACCGCTTGGAGTATTAACAAGAAAACTTGGCGCGGACAAAGTAAGTTTGAAACTTCTGTTACTAAAGAGTAAAGTCACGAGTGTATCCCTGTCGGATCCCAAAAGCGCTGCAAGGCATTTCAACGAGGTAAAAATGATTCCACACACAACAGGTGCTTTGGGCGCGTGATGTATAATAACAACGACAGGCATCGTTTCATAATGCAGGTTCTCTGTGTTATGCACTCAATCCGAATAAATAACAAACGTAGGGAATTAAAAATGCGCAAAAATACAAGTGTGTGTAAGCGAGCACGTGACTGAGGTTCAATACCAGGTGAACGTGTGAACATTTTTACAGGGGAAATAAACAAACGAGAAATGGAAGGGCCCTCGACTATTTCGTTCGTTTTCCTTCAAAATTCAAAGACGCGCTTTGATTTTTGAATTTAGAGCTGAAGCGTGTAGACGAATCCCCTGAATTTTGAGGGGTCTCTTGATGGAACGGTTCGATGAGAAAATCCATTAAAGAAGCGTAATCAAGCTGTGCGTGAGTTACGCTGAAATTCTAAGTGGAAAAATCTATTTTATCGGTATATAAGAGGTTTTTTCAAGTCGTGATTGAGTCACTTTCTTTCGTTTATCAAATATTCGGAACAGACGAAACTAACAAGAGACGTTAATAGGAAGTGCTTTCATTTTGTGTTTTTTAAGACAGCGCAATATCAATTTCGCTTTTGAAGATGAGGCTAATATTCAAGCTCGACGTTCGATATTAAAATATGCTGTCATCGATGAAAAGCGGACCAATTTCAATGCATATTTAAAAGCTTGAAGATACGCATTTTGTATAGAAAATGAATTTTTACCTTAATAGATAAAAAAAGCTGCGCGTACGCGAAAGGCAAACTTTATAGATCTTTGATAAAACTGTAACAATAAAAGTATAGAAGCAAAGTTCATTAAAAAGTTCAATTACGAACAAAGAGCTCTCGAACAAAGGAAATCGAACGCACACGCACTCATCTTCCTTGTATTGTTCTTTCTTTTATAGCTTCCACTTCTTTCTCTCGATGAAAACTTCATCGTCGCCCGATCGTTCGGAGCAAAAAGCTCCTTTGGTTTCGCGTGCGGCAACAGTAAATTTTTTTCCCTGCGTTTTTATCGACGTGCGCAACAAAGTGTGCAAGTGAAAGCTTGCGTTCCTTTTTTCCTTTTCCTCCTCGAGAGAACGTCTTCGACTGCCGCGGCATTCGATCATGGCGATTTTATCGTTGTTTTCCCGTCTTATTTTGTTCCGACAGCCAATAGCATAAACTTTTTTCTTTCTCCGGCTCTCTCTTGAATGTTATCTGTCTTTTACGACTTCGGAACTTTCAGCTCGCACTTATTTTATGCTTTTGTTTATCGCGGCGGACGCATATTTTTTTATTTCTATCGTTACCGGTCATGAGTTGCCTGCAAGTTTTTACGTTTCTAAACTGTTTTACCGACCGCTGATAACTCGTCGGAAAGCTGTAAGTTCACGCAGCTTTATAAAAAATTAACGATTTCTTTCTTTTAAATCAGATTTTAGAGCAGAACTTCAGCGGGGAGCATCGTATTTTCTCATTAGCAGCGGTATTAATCGCGGCATCATTGAAATCCGATTTGGTTAATGAATTTCGTAATTACTGGCAGGAATATCGCGCGGCGATTTTGCTTACATGTTTACGTGGCATTTACGCTTTGGCGAAAATTCGCGCAATTACCGAGCGGCGACCAGGTTAAATTGCTGCACTTGCCCTGGAGCACTTTGGGGGGGGGGAGGCGTTCCATAAGCGCAGGAGCTTAATCCGGGTCTCTTGTCAGTTTCGTAAAGCCCCTTAGCGGCCAGACGGGGGAGAGCGTTAAAGCGCTATCTTATACTCTGATCGGATATCCAGGAATAAGGATCTTTCTCTCCCTCCCGGAGTGGTATTGTTGGAGGGCGGGCGATTTTAGGGGCTCCGCTCTACACGCTCGCATATAGTCGATGGGTGCATCCGTCTGCTCCTTTATTCGCGTGAGGAAAGAACCGTCGTGGATTGTTCAGGAGGATTTAAGGAGGCGTAAATGCTAATTTGAGGATATGTGGTTTTGTATTTTTTCCTTGAGAATCGTTGCAGCGTGTCATGCAGTGTTGTTAACTAGCAAAGTCTTTTGCCTTGGCGGCGGGCCAAGCCTTTTTCTTGGGCAAAAAGTTTCGGAAGTTAAAACCGGATCCTCCCCGATAACGCTCCGAAAATATTTCTTAATAATTTATCTTTTTTGGCCACTCCACAACCTTCTTGCATAATAACTTCCGTAAATAAAGAATTAAATTTAAAAGCGCGTAATGCAGGAGATGCGATCCAGTTAGTGTTGCCCTCAGATCTGCATGAAGTGAAATGGTGCATAACGAGTTTATCAAGTTCGTTCCATTACATCAAATTAACATCCTCCTCGATCAATTCTCCTGAGCGTAATTATTGTACAAGTACGCGAATCCACATCTAGTCCTGCTTTCCCGCTCGATTCCCCAGGCAAAAAGGATTAACGAGCCAGCACATCCGAGCTTCGACCACATGAATTAAAAATACCCGATCGTTAAAGCTCCTTACGTGATGGACGAATGCTTTTCAGTCGGTGCATGCTTTACCAAACTATAACGTACACACTCTCATCCAAAAATCTACTCGTTCCGGTGAATGCAACTCTGTGTCCTCGTGTGTGTATCTGTGTAATCGTGTTTTCATTGCGTCAGGATGCTCAGAACAAGGATCCCCACCGCTTTGACGTAGTTGACGGTCTCGGCGGTGGCCTCGGTGAGGGCGCGTCTGAGTCTCGACCTCCTCGCCTGAGCCAGAGTTCTCGGGCAGAGCAGGACACCCTGGCCGCCACCTGACTGGGAGCCTCCGCCACCGGAACTGCCACTCCCGGAACCGCCGTGCTGCTGCTGCTGCTGATGCTGATGCGAGGGTGGAGGCGGCGTCGTTGCTGTCATCGGAGACGACTTGCACCACCAGGGATACTGGAGTCCACCGACCCTCGTTAGCTTTGCCTCGCGTATTTGCGACTTTTTTGTGCAGTGAGAGCGATGGGGGGATAGTTTTGATGGTTCTTTTCAGATTCTTTAGTGGCACGAGGGGAGAGTGAGGGCTCTACGCGCGGCTGGGCTGCATTGAACGAAGTTACGATTTCTGGGCGTCAAACTTTCAATTTTGGAGCACGGTGTAGTTGAATTAGGAGAAAAATCCAAAGGATAAAAGTTAACACCGGATTTCTGAGAGATCAGAGTGCAACAGTAAATTAAAGTTAGAGTGCTATTCTAGTTTAACTATGCCTAACTAAAATTGAATTTTTTTTAAATTTGAATTTTTTTCATAAATAAATAATTATTGAAAATTAATTATTTACAACTAGATCATCAGTATTTAGTTATGAACGTAAAATTACAGTTAAAAAAGCTGAAATAAAGAATTTTACTATTCAATATGTAGAAATTATCATCACAAATAGACTATACAATACTGTTAGAAATCGTACGGTATTTTGCCAGAAAGAATAGTACAATTGAACTTTGACGCAATGAAATCATAGTTTCGATCAATTATCCTTTGGTAATGTTTTCTTGGTAATAAATGATGACATACTGGGTTTAATATTCTACTGCATTGACACACACGCATGATGTACTGCTGTTTTTAGTTTATTTCGTAATCTTTCAAAATTCCAGGGATTCTTTAATACGAATTTCTTCATTTATTTAGTAAATTGTTAAGTGAGAAAATAAATTTTCATTTAAATGCTCTTAAAAAATATAAAAATACATATTTTACAAATTTTAAAATACTAACAAATTTGTGTGAATATAAGATACATTTTTGTGCTCTAATTTAGGACGCCATTGACGATACATTAAAGAATCTTGGGAAGAAGAAAATATCCAGTGCTCATGTTTCAATTCAAGCAAAATATTATTAAAAATAAATGGATCTAAAATATCTTTGATTTCCAAATATCTCAGAATAAAATATCAATAAAAAAGTAAAAATGTCGAATAATATTCGTAAGTGTATGTACAGTCCAATAAACATTATAAACAATAAAGATACAGAAAGAATAGATTACTGCGCAATGCGATCGTTAGTAGACGGTACATGCGTGCGTTACAAGTTAGAAGAAGATTGCCAGGGGGCAGGGATATAGAAAACGATACGTATATGTAGACTGGGTGGTGCGCCTCGGAAAAGAAGCTACTGAAGGGAAAAAAGAGAGGATCGCCGGCACAGACACCTTTTCCTCCCTTTCGCTATCGCTAAAGAGACAAAAGCGTCGCGGAGAGAAAAGGAGGAAGCGGAAAAACGCGTGTCGCTTTCCCGCGGAAAAACGCTACGTTATCTCGGCTTCCCGCGGAAAAACGCTACGTTATCTCGGCTTCCCGCGGGAGTTTCCTCTCTTTTCCGCACACGCGAGGAAAAAGCTGTACAATGCCGCGGCCGGGCTTGCATTGCTTCGTTGGCTCGTGTCCCTCGACGACGCTGCGCGGCAAGTAGCAGTCAACGTCGTTGTTGACAGTTTCGTCACATTCGAGACTTTTAATTATCATTCTCCTTAGATTTTGATCCGGCTAATTTAATATTTTTAATTTTACATGCGCTGCATAGATAATTATAAATAAGTTTAGGTCTAGAGAAGGAAAAATAGTTTCCTTTTAATCGTATTAAATAGGTCTTTCACGATTTGATAGTTGAAACTAAATTTTTTAAAATAGTTCTTTTAGACTTATTTCACTGAAATATCATCAAGCATAAAGCTCATTTTTTAAAAGTTAAAATATGTTTTAATATATGTTTAAATAATTACAATTGAAAAAAGTAACATTTTAAATATTTTCGAAACCAGAATGTTTCCGTAGAAAGTTTCTTATCATGAAAGAACTAACTTAATACGAGCTATTTTTTGGAGGGTAACAATAACCCATTATAAAAGATTCTCTCTAAGATACAAAAATCTTATTTAAAAAATATATCTATTCAACGTTACATTACATATAACTCGAATTACTACGAAAAATTTCACAAAAAATAGAAAGAATGACTTTTAAAAAGCTCTCAATAAGTAAAACCGTCATGTGAACTTCATCTACGTGTGTTCTAAGTACATCTGTCATGTGAGCTTCATCTACCTGTGTTCGTGCAACCTCGTCGGTGTTGGTGTAAGCTAAACACGGCGAAGGCTTTCGCGCCTCTCTTAGGTTTATATGGCCATCGGCGACGGAGCAAAGTAATAAAAGGTTCGTAAAAAAAGGCCGACGCACACCTGCTCGAGAGCCACTCGGACACGAAATCATTCGCAGATTTTCATGATCGCAGTTAGCGCGGTCGGTTATAACCGTTTTATGAACTTTAGTCACTAACGGCCACTTTGTAACCCGACAACTACCTCACGATTTTTATGATTTACTCATTAATTGTTATCGTCAATCTGATTTTTATCTATAATATGTATAATTCAACTTTCCGAGTGAAAAAAGTGGGTATTTTTGGGGAAGATTTAGCTACCTTATAACGACTAATGACTGACATACTTTCGCAAATTTTCCTTTCTTTAAGCCTAGCACAGGACATCTGAATGATCGGCCCCAAACGGGCAGTCAGGTTAAATAATACTTTCAAAGTATAATGCTTACTCAATACGTGGTTACGGTAATCCAGAACGGTCGAGCAATATCACATTATTTAAAATTCACGAAACATTCAATCAAATCCGTAACTGCAGCTACTTACGCATTCCGAAATCGACTATTTTTAAAAAAACATCTGGAAGCTTTCGAAGTTACCACACGGCAGACGTGCCTCGGAATACCGCGAACGCGAACAGCCTAATTTTTCCCTTTGCTTGTTTCGCAGGAGCACGTTGCTTTTTTGCAAACTCACGTTTTTTGCATCGCGCAATCTCACTTCTCTCTCACTCGTGCGAATTGCGCGTGAAAATTCATCGGCACGCATGCACGAACTTTTGCGGTTGATTGAAAGCTTTAGCAGCCAGTGCGGAAGGGAGAGTTCGGAAGCTCGTTTGATTTCGACGGAGAGAGGGAGCTGCTAGGTTTTTCAGAGAGACGGAATTCCAACGGTAATTTACACCGCTACCGTTTGAATAATTTTACGGACGTTACTGGGGAATTTTTCGAGCTGTTATTTCCGAGAGTCTACAAGGGAGTTTTCGTGCGGAGAGAAAGCAAAGGTTACTTCGTATGGAATGCTGCTTGCTTCTTTTCATGCTTTCGAAATTATGTATTATTGCTCGGCTCTGAATGCTGCTTCAATTGTAATATTTCGTGTTATGCATATTTCTGATAACAACTGTGCGAATATACAAGTTTCTTTTTAGTTAAAATAAATTTTATTTAATTTTGGCAAAAATCTATGAATGTGCTTTAATTTATAATGAATTTATTTCATAAACTTATTATACTTTTAATATAATTTTTGCATTAAACAACAAGCTAGCCAATATGGTTCGCGTTTAAAGGCGATTATTGCAATCAGATTAAGAGAGAATAAAGATTCAAATGAAAGCCGAAAGAAATCGATAGAAGAGACTGCTTAAAAATTTTTAATCTGATTAAGTTTCAAATTACGTTTCAACAACTTGGAATGGTTTTCAGCAATTATTACACCGCATTTATAGCTTTTAATTGTTTCCTTCCGCTTCAATTATCGCATTCCCGAACTTAGAAAGAGTTTTCGTCCGAATGCTTTGGAAAAATGCGCCAGGAGATACTAGCAACAAGATGCTCAACATACTGTCGAAGGATACTTTTCGACTGCAATCTGTCATAAAGACGGAAAGCATTAAATTTTTAGGAGCTTCTGGCATTCATTATAAAGCTGCCCCTTCATTGTACAAGCTAAATTTTACTTTGTATCAATAAAAGTTTTTAATAATTAAATAAATTCTTTTGCAAAGCTGTAAAAGATCGTACAAGATTCTGATTATTTTATACTTTGTGAGTTACAAAGTCTTAAGTTTATTAATTATTTTAAGAGCAGAGAATAAAAAGAAATTTTCATATTCAGAATTAGTTGTTCAAACTAACGTTAAATTATTCTAACAGAACTGTACATAAATATTGATAATTAAACTAGAATGATTTCCATTTCATCGTAAAAATTTATATTTTCTGCTTTCAAGGTCATATCCTTTGATAACATTTATATTTTTAATGCAACGAAAGAAATATTGGGATTACTAGCCCTCGGTCAAGGAGCACGTCTAGACAGGCCGTGCATAAACCAAAAAGAGTTCTCTCCGCATTACGCCGTGCACGACAGACGGACGCCGGCCAACAAATACCCTCTCGTTTTAGCCGCGAGCGAAAGCTCCCTCTCTCCCCGCGCGAAGCCGTGGTGGGGTGGCAATGGAAGATGGGCGCGAGTGGGGGGACTGCGCGCGCAACTACGATCACGTGACGCTTCGCGTGTCTGTGCACTCTAAGTGTGTCCCAGTGTGAGTCAGAGGCAAAGAAAGAAAGGAGGGTAGCGAGACGCACACAAATAGAGTAGGGTAGGGGGTGAGTAGTTCAGGGGGTAAGTAGGCTTGCTAGCTTCAGAAAATGCAGAGCAGCGTTTTTACCTGCCGGAACTGGCGGATGCCACCATTTATCCTGAGCGAGTCGGCGGCGATACCGGCGATGCCGTCGCCGGGTTCTCGCAGCTGCCGTAGCGAGGCGGCGCTGGGCGTGACGGTGATGCCGGTGGCGCTGCCACCGCCGCCACCAGCGTGCATCGGGCAGCTGCAACCCCCCGAGCAGCAGCAGCAGCAGCCGCCCGTTGACGCCGCTTCCGGCTGCGAGCTCTGACGTATCATGCGCCCGGCTGTCGGAGATGTCGTCACCAGCACCGCCGGGGGTAAGGTTCCACCCGAGCCACCCATCGGGACGTAGCCGCTGCCCCCGTGGATGCTCGACGAGAGGTGATGACCCGATGCCTGGCATGGGCAGCAGTGGTGTCCGCCGCTTCGAACGCTCTCCCTGGAACACGTTGAGCACACACTTTTTTACAAGATGTAGACAAGTGCTCGAAATTAGGCGTGGATGGGGTAGATTGTAGCAAAATTGGTTTCTTTCGCGTTGCAAAATTAAAAGAGAAATGTTATTTTTTTTTTTTTTTTATTTTTTTATTTAAATCGGGAAAATTATTAAGATTTTTTTGTGCAGTTGATGTCAGTGATAGATTTCGAGTTTAGTCAGACATGAAAAAAATAGTGTTTTTATAATTTTAAAATATTTTCTTATCATTTCAAAAAGATCGATACGAATTTTTACCAATTTTACTATAATCTACCCTTAAGGCGATGGACATATTTCAATTACAAAACTTCAAATGTCGTTATAATTATAGTGGCAACATACACAGTTTATTAAACTACTGTACATAATATTAAACCTTATCATTACTTGGCATAAAAAGAACATTTTCGTTATTAAATATTAAAAATAATAATAAAATGTTGATAAAAAAAGCAAGCTGCAAAGAACAATGAGAAACGCCGACCCTGAAGTAGTAGAAACAAAGAAAAATAGCCATTTCAAAGTGAAAAGTAATGTGTTTACGTTATCTTCTCATAGTTTCCAGCTTGCTTTACCTGTTTACTTTTGTACAGAAATTCAGAGAGATGACTTTTTGTTAGGCCACTTTTGTTTTGAGAGGACTCGTAAACAAATTTCATTACTTAATAAGAACTTTTTAATTATCTTCCTAAAATACAGAATTTCAAAATAATTAACATGTTTCATGATTTATTCATTTATCAAACTACCTTTGTTTTTAGGAGTACATTTAGAGCATACTGTGCAGAAAAACTGATAAAAAATAGCTTGATTACTGTGCGTGCGTTTTTATAGTTTCAAAGTAATAGATAAAAAAGTAATTTATAATTTAAGCGTTACCAGAAATTCAAGGGAATACTGATTTTAAAGAAGATATTTTTTATACTTTAAAAGCAAGTTTAAGTTTATCTAGTAAAACAATTACACTCAAAAAAAGAAAATTTTAACTTTGAAACGAAAACTTGTGTTAATAATTTAATGTTAAGACTACTTGTAGTAAACAATTAATTTTTTTCTCAAATACATTTTGTAACAACAAATTATGGAAATAAAATTTTAAAAATCATTTAATTAGTTTAGATATGAAAAGTTGTAAAAAATTTCACAGATAATAGAGGACGACATTTATTTTTGAATTTCAAAATATATCTACCGCCTCAGTGGTTAATAGGAAGAGGAAGGAAAGGTTAGTATTTTTCTAGCTGTAGAGAAAAGTTACTACATTGTTCTACTACTATTTACTGTTAACTAAAACATCTGGAGAAAAAAAGGAACATCACTAAAAGAGTTAAGTAAGTAAATACAAGAGATAATAAAGTTTTAGGGATCCATCAATCAGTTTACCTTATCTCTATATTATACAGGACCTCAATATTTTCGTGATGGATATTTTTTCAAAAGAGAATGATTTATGTTCGATATTATTTATTCACCAGTGCAAACTAAACATCAATCAAGACTTCTGTGAAAAACTTGGCAAAGAAACCATCAATGATGACTTAAGTATTTCATTTATTAACATATTTATTTAGGACTGTACTGTACAAATAAAAAAGAACTGATTAATCTCTAAAAATTAAAATCGGAGTCGAACAAATTCACTTATGATTATATTATTTCAAGCCGGAACAAAAGGGAATTTGGTGTGAATTACACTCATCTTATTGAAGATACAGTGGCAGAGAAGTTTCAATCCTCGGAATACAAAAGCACTTGTTGGCCAGCTGTTTGGGCAGTTACGGGGTTGGCTGGGATCGTTATGAGCAACAGTAGGCTTACAAGTGTTTTTCTATCTTTACTTGATTTAATCAAACTCGACTAGATTCGATCTGACCGGATTAAAATCTGTAATTGCTTTAATTGCCAGTTTTGCCTGCTATTCCATGAACATGGAAACTATTTATTTTGGATTTTATGTTTTTAATTTATTTTTTTCTGCGAAAAACTTAATAAAGTTCGAAAACATTTTAAAATTATATTGAAAAGCAATATTTTATTTAATATACAATGTAATTAATGGATAACTGTAGCTGTGAAGTAGTCCGCAGTGTAAAATACACTTATCATCAGTAGTCGCATTCAGGCAATTTCATTCAGACATTTGATAAGTGTTGGACAGTAAATCTGTTTCTCGATATTATTATTTAGTATTTACATGGTAAAAGTATGATAAATGTAGTAATCTAATAGAACTTTTATTTCATATTTTACGTACACTTATTTGACAGTTTTTTATAGTATTTGAAGTAATAAAATAATATAATTTATAATGATTCTTCTACTGTTTGGAATTAATATCGATGCAATTAGCTAAAATAAATAATTTTAAATCCGTTTACAATATATTAAAGGTTTATAATAATTTCTACCGATATAGGATCAATAAATTTAAATTAGAATTCAATTATGTTTTACAGCCACAGATAGACTATAGCTTCTAAAGAAAAATGTAATTCATTTTTATGGTCTACTTGAGTTTGAATATTACAAAAAGGGTATGCTTTTAAAAAGATAAGCAGATAGTTTAAATCTTGTTAAAGATATTCAATTTGCTAATATAAATTTAGAAATCTAATTTTTTTTTAAATATTTGATGTTTCCTCTATGAAATCCCAAAACAATCCAAATCGTTTAAAACCTGAAATTTCAATATCAATGCACCAGCATAAACTCCAAATTTCAAAACCAACTCGAAATTCTTCCAATAAAGCATAATTCCTTTTAAGCATCAAAGCCTGGTTCGACTTGCTTCTCAAATCCTCCTCCACAGACACCCCAGACACTTTAGGCCGTCATAGGCTTGTGACTGTCGAGTGACGTACTGACAAAGCTCTGAAAATTGCATAAAACTGAAGCGAGTCAAGTGTGTTTCTTTTTTCCCCTTTATCTCAGGGTTTCTGCATTATTTCGCATTAAATCGTGAGCAAGTAATATTTTGCGGAGTCCGAGAATTTATTCAAACTTTTTGAGTTACTGTATCGATTTCCGATATCCTGCTAGCAATTTTTACTAGAATTGCCGTAATTTATTTCATTATTAATGAGTTCGTATTTACGGACAATAAATAATTAGCTGCAGGAAATTGTGTCAGCTATAGCAGACACCTTCTTTTATTCGATAATAAAAAGAAATGCTTTATTTATACGAACTAATTAATTAATGCCTTGGGAGATGAAGTCAGTGTTTTATTTTATTAAGAGTACTTATTATTTTATTAAGAAAACCAGTAAAAAAACTAAGCTAAAATCAATTGTTTTTAATAATGAAATCTATTCTTCATAATTCAATCTACCATTACGATTTAATTTTCTCTTATTTAAAAGACAATAAATGCAGTAATATAACTTTTTATAATCAATGAAATATCCACTTAACAAGGAGAGTGTAAGACATTTGGGTGATGGATTTTCCTGTATCTTCGAGATATGTTTTCTAATTTTAAAATATGAAGGAAGCCGCGGCCATTCGGCTTAATGCTCGATTTTTCAAAAGTTATGTGCTCTTTTAGCGAAAATCTAAAAACATTTTAGATTTTTGTTTAATCACTTACAACTTCTCAAATATTAATGGTACAGTATTTTAACTCCCGCTATTTGAAAGGTGAGATCAAATCCTATTGATTAAAAAAAAGATATTCAAAAATCTT
This sequence comes from Ormyrus rosae, assembly GCA_035047165.1. Taxonomy (NCBI): domain Eukaryota; kingdom Metazoa; phylum Arthropoda; class Insecta; order Hymenoptera; family Ormyridae; genus Ormyrus; species Ormyrus rosae. The sequence continues at coordinate 13,674 of JAWWML010005639.1, forward strand.
TATTTGTTCAAAAATTATAGCTAAATAAAAATTTACATATATAAAATTAAGCTAAAATTACATGAGTAAATTTTTTATGTTATTTTAATGGTTATTCTTTGTTTGACTATAATTTTTGGACAAATACAGATTTTTTGATGAAATTTTTGTTAATCGATAGATTTAATCTCACCTCTCAAATGCCTGGAGTTAAAATACTGTACCGTCAATCGTTGAAAAGTAATTAAACAAAAATCCATTTTTTTTTAGATTTTCGCTAAAAGAGCACATAATTTTTGAAAAATCAAGCGTTAGACGGAATAGACGCGGCTTTCTTCATATTTTAACATTAGAAAACATATCCCAAAGTTACAGGAAAATCCATTACTCGAATTTCGTACACTCTCCTTTTTAAGTGGATATTTCATTGATTAATCGAAAAAGAACATTATGAAATATTAAACGAAGCTTTTCATGAGCTCATTTATCGAAATGAATAAAAATGATCCATTTTTCTGTTATACATTTCTCGAATAACAAACACTTCTCCGTACATAACAGTTCGGTACGATTATCGATCCAAAAAACGACGATAAAAAGTGCGCCACCATTTTAATTGCAGTGTATCTATGATTCCGTTTACAATTGTCCATACATTTACAAAAGGACGATAGAGAAGGCGACAGTTTCCAGCGGGAGACACCGAAGGAGGTAATTTAACGGGCGGCAATAAAGTCGAGGGTAAAGTTCTCCGGATAAGACAATGGATTTTATTGTATAGTCGAGCCGTTTTGCGGTAAGATTAACGGGAAGCGATACGCAACGCACCATCCTTTCTTTCCACTAGAGAATTGCAGGTATCGAAGGGCTCGCAAGGAGGTTTTAGTGAAAAAATATTATGACTTTTGTCCGGTTTATGAAGGTTTCATTTTTTCGGTGGATGAAATTGTTATTACTTGTGGGTAGATAAGAATTTTATTATTTTTGTTTTGGAGTACTGGAGTACTGATATTAACTAAAGTAATGACATTGTTGATTTTTCTTAATAAAAATCCACTTTTGAACAAAATTTTTAATCAATTACTATAGCACTGAAAAATTAAGTATATTGTTTTAAAAATCTTATCTTCTTTTCAACTTGATTATTATTTTTTTAATTAATCAATTGTTTTATTTGTTTTAAATCTTCTCATTTTTAGATATGTTTAGATATAAAATTAAAAGCAGTTTAATTAAGACGAAAGCTCTTTCAACTCAAAAAAGATCCAATTCCTATATCTACTAAAACCACGAACAAAAGCCCTCGCATTCCAGGAAACTAGAAAAACGCATCTCCCTCTCGAGCGTGAAATAGCCGCGCAGCCGCACAATCACCGGCGACGAGACTCCTGCATCATTAGCGGGAGCTCGACGAAATGGCACGCGAAGCTTTCAGAGCCACTGTCTGATCGCAGCCGGCGCTGTTCCACTGGTGCTGTCGCCGCGCGAGTTCGATCGCAGGGCATTCCGCCTAGCCGATGAGGGATCCCTCTGACTCCCCGGCCACCGATAAGCCCGCTTGCACCTCCGACGATTACCGCCGACGCCCCTTTTGCTTTCTGCAATTGTTGCGGTTTTTTTATTAGATAGGCTTTTTATTGGGCCTGTGACTGGTGTTGTGTGATACCGTGGAGACTGCTTTTTAAAAAGCTTAAACCAACTTAATTTTTTATCCATATAATATTCAAGATCAATGCTTAATTCACTTGTTCGCAGTTAAGTTGCAATATTATCTTGACAATTAATTAATATAATAGCTTCCTCATAATAAATTTATTATTTTATTATACCACATCTAAAAACCTTTTAAAAAATTTCATTCTGATAACATCGACTGAATCCTCATCAAAAGAGTCTAATATTACGGAGTAATCCATTCCGAATCTGAATTGTGCTTGTGATCTAATAAAAGTGTGATCGACGTATCTAAAATTAAGTTTAACACGAAAAGAACTTCGTAGACAAATATCAATCGATATTGATGCTTATTGGCAGTTCGTTAGTCAAAGGAAAATGCAACAGATCTACAATAAGGAAGCCCTAAGTGTATAACCCGTTTAACTGAATAAAAAATTATTAGCCCATTTTGTTGCTAACGAAAAAAATTCTTTTAAATGATTTTACGGGTAGCAGTGGACGATGTACAGCAATTATTAAGAGACGTATCGAATAAGTAATTTAGGACATTTTTTGTTCTGATATATACTATTTTTATTCCACGCGTTTGTTCGCACTTTTCTATGTGAAATCATGATGTTGTTAGGTTATTAGAACCTCGCGTTTAATCTTGCAAATTGTGCTTTTACTATCATTATGATTAAGTTACCTGCGCTACTTTGTGTCAGTTAACTATCTTTTAATCACTTAAACCAATAGTTTCTTAATAGTAAAGAAGGATTCATTAAAATTGTTGTTTGTTATAACTCGATGTTTATTTCAATAATATAAATAAAATTCTACTAGAGTTCTTTAATTTTTAATCCTTGTTAAATTTAATCTTGAATTTCTTTATTTTTCTTTACTCTTTAAATAATAACTACTATTATTAAAAGAATTCTTTGAAAAAGAATAACAGTTAACCAGTGTAACTGTAAGTATAATTTAAGTTATTTTTCAGTCAATTTAAAATACTTAAATGCATGTAGTTGCAAGCAATAAATTCAAATGCTTTTCTTTTATTATAAAATATAATTCATTCTTAATCTACATCTGACTATTTCTATTCGAATTTTACCACAATTCATCTAATAGTATAAAACAGTGCAGGCCTTATCCGAGGTTTCAATCATTTACCAGCCATCGATTAGAGCCATCACTAATGTCTTCCATTCTGCAAAAACCCATCGCTTCGCTTCAGCAGTCATCCAAAAAAAGCCGCGCGTCCTTGTTTTAAGCGAATTGAAAAGGCCGTTTTAACTTGCGGCCCGGCATCGAGCCGCCGTCAATTAGACCCAGGAAAAATCCGGCCATGTTGAAAAAAAGCAAAGCTGCCGGTGGGAGAAACACCATTAGCATTCAGGACGAGTGCATCTATTTTCCGCGACGTCGGGGCCGAAGATAGGTTCTCGCACGAACGTGAATAATCGATGCCCTGACTCGATTTCTCGCGAACACGTGACTGACTGTAAAGCCGATAGGCCTCAGAAATTCTTCCACGTGTTTTTGCGATAGTTGCTGATATTACGAGGAAATTGTTTCTGAAATTGCTGAAGAAGGCGACTCGATTTCCGATCCGATGTTTTCGCTGATCGGAGGGATCGTTTCAATTTCGCTGAGAGTGATTGTGGAGGGTTTCGGTGATGGGGTTCGAATTGTTTCGGAATGAGGGAAACGAATTAGTTCCTTTGAGGGGAATTTTGATGAGTTGTGCAGACGTGAGACTGTTTGTACAGAATTTATTTATAAATAGTAAATTTTGGTTGCAGATTTGTTGGTTATAAAATGTTTATTTTTAATTTGAAACTAAAAATTTATGAGATTGGAGCATTAATTTTTTCAGTATAAAAAAAAGAAAATATTGCATAAATAAGATGGAGAAATTTGAGCATAAAATTTACTTTGCAAACAAAGTAGGTAATGAGCAGATGGAAATAATGAAAGAGTGGAAAATGTTTCTAATTTAAAAATATGAATTATTCAGAGAAAAAGAAGAGTAAAAGAAGAAAAGCCCATATAATGTAAATCTTTTAGTAGTGATGACAGTCTAGTATGTCTAGGGAAGAAAAGCTGCAAAACACCGTTTTCAACAGTAGATATTTACAACCGCTATAAATTCCTAGGAAAAGTGCGTTAAAAATGTTGATTCAGAAGCTTTCAAAAGAAATAGGGTACGTCTAAAAAAGGACAAAAATAGGGTAAAGCCTATAAAATTTACAAAAAGGTTATATTTTCGAAGAATTAAAGTATTACTTGATCAGTATAAATTATACACTTAAATGAAAAACGCGGAAAACAATCTATTATCAGCAAAAACTGATGCAGATAGTAAATATACTATTCAATTTATCAAGTGCACCCCTAAAAACTCAATGTCACAAAACTGATACTAATAATTTTTGATTGCTTAGGTGGAGATCTTCTCGTGCAATATCAGTAAATTCAGAGCCAATCTTCTTAAAATATAACGATAGATCCGAAATTGATACTATTTGCGCTTTATCCGATGGCCCATTACACAAATTGATACACTTTATTTGTATTTTTTATAAAGTTGTTTCTGCATTATTTTCCAAAACTGAGTTTTAGATCGTAGTCAATAAGTTTTTAAATGTTCGGAAAAATGACTAAAATACGTAGAATTCGTTAGAACATTTATTTTGTAATTGTTATATAAGAAACATTTTCTTTCTTGTAAAGGAAAATGCAGTAGTAAAAAACACATGTTTCATGCAAAGTATATTTCATTCGAGTGTACAGAGTATAATTGATTATCGTCATTTTCCATTAAAATTAATTATGAATTCCAACTTGATGAATCACAAGAGCTAGTTTAAAAGCAAAGCTAAATCATGAGCACGATTTTACGATGTATCTGGGCATCGTAAAAACGAGTGATGAATTTCTTTCCTGAACGGATGGTAAATAAACGTAATGCAGCGAATGAATGTGTTGTGCAATGCTTTTAAGTAATATAGTATACTTATGAAATTTATTGTTTAGCTTTTCAGAACGAAGAGAAAATTTCTGTTATATTTGACTATAATGTTTTAATAATAGAAAGTAAAAGAAAAAGCAATTTAATAATAAAAAAGCTTCATCCCATTTTCATAAAAAAAACCCTTGAACCGCTTTATGGCTCTACTTTAAAAGCAAGACGGAAATGAAGGAATTATAATCGTTCAAGGAAGAAAATAAATTGAAAATTTTATTTAACATTTTATGGACAATATAAAAAAAAGATTACTTATTTTATTTTTTCTAAAATGGAAGATTTACTGGTTTTCTGTTTTTGTATATAATTAGTATTCACAGATGTTGATTACTGAACGAAAAAGTGAGGGAAGTTGCTAAAGACGTAGCAGGATCTTCCGTAATCCTGTTTTTCGTATTACCGTTCCTTAAGTTCCGAATTGTGGATAGCTAAGCTCTTAGTTTCAACTAGAGTTCCGAAAATATCTAAACCTCTTCACGTTTCAGAAGTTTTGTATTAAGAGATTGGGCCAACAAAGAGCTGGCAACAGACCTATAAAAAAAACGTAAATCTTTTAAGATATTGCGTCTTTAAACCGCAGTGAACTGTTTTTAATTCCAGTGCAAATGCAAATTCAACGGAATACTGCTCTATACTTTAAGTGATAATCAGTATAATGTTATTAAAAAATAAATTTTTGCTAAAAGGACACCAGAAAACTTTAAAATCTGTATAATTGTGCATATCATTTGTTAATCACAAATGACGAATCCAGAGAAAAAAAATGTTATCGCAGATCGATAAAGTTTTATAGGACTTTCAAATTCCAAATTACCTACCAAGAAATTTGCAAAAGTCTTGATTGTTGTTACTATTATTAATTGCTTTCATAAATTTATATCTAAAAATAGTTGTTAAAAATATTCCACAGTTCAGTGTACTAGACATAAAAAGAAAGTGAAGTGACGAAAAAACTGTTGAGTGAATGTGCAACTCAGGCCCTAAAAAGACTAGCAGGTGCAAAGGGAAAAGTCTGGACGGATATCGAACGGAAATCTCACCTGGACACGCTCCTGGCGAGATGCAGCGCGGAGGAGGGTGCGAGCGAGTCCCTCCTGTCGCACCTACACCTGTAAGTGTGGCTCTGTCGGGGCCTGTAATGCCCAGTGGAGTAGACCGTGGGTACACTGGGCAGCACGGGCTGCTCATCCAGTCTGCACTGGAGCTCTATGTCCGGCACGGACCTCGTGGCCGGGTCCTCAATCCCCGTGCCGCTCTCCTCCGAGCCGCCCAGTCCGGACACCGAGAGCTGCGGCGAGGCGACGAGGTAGGTGGCTCTGTCCTGACGCTGCAGCACGGGTTTGTTGCTCTGCCCGGAGGAAGTCATCGACCTCCCTCCCCCTCCGCCGCTGTTGTTCGTCTGTTGGCTCTGGTTCTGTTGGGACTGGGACTGGCTGTTGCTGGAAGAGGAGGAGCCGCTGCTGCCGCCCAGGACAACGACGGCCTGCGGCGCGACGACCAGTGGCGTCACCGTCGGTCGGCTCAGCAGTGCCGCCGTCTCCTCGCTGCCGCTTCCGTACTCGCTGCCCGTGCCACATTCTTGGAGCTCGGCCTGGCCGTCGCCGCTCATCGCCCCCAAAGCTACCCCGGACTACCCGCTCCGGCGACAAGATCACACCAGGCCAGCTCGACGCCTGATCTCCTACGTCACATGATCCTTTTCAAGTCTGTGGACAAACAAATTACAGAATCGTTAGATCATTTTGATAAATGCATCTGGAGATTGTTGTTTAATAATGATCTAATATTTGGATAAGTATTAAACATAAATAGGTGTAAAGATAAAAAGTCAAGTTTTATTTTTGTGCGGAAATTTGGTATTCAAACGTTTTTTTAGAAAGCAAACAACCAGACAGATTCGTTTGGGACTTCTAATTGACAATACGATACGCTTCGAGACTATGTAGTTTGTAGAGTTCTAACATATACCGTACAAAATTTTAATCAAGTTCTAAATTTACTGAACCTTTACACCCCTAAATATTCAAGTGTTGTTAAGTTCACACTTGAAGCAAGTCACTGTTGACATTTAGTTCATAAGTATCACAAACTAGTGCTTGCATTATAACAGTATTATCCATCATTTTAGGTGAGTTTTAAAATTGTTTTAAATTCCCTTTAAACTGCTGATACAATCAGTTCAAAGTATTACTTAAATTAGGGTTTTCTGATTGCTGGTGGATATTCAGTTTTTCAATTGCATGAAATACAATTAAGTTTATTATAAAAAAAAATTTACTTAATCAATCTAAATACTCTGCGTCATATAAGCATCATTATCTTTGTTGTAAAAAGATTTTTTCAAAACCAGCCACAATTTGTACAGCCAATAGAACGATTGAGCTTTAAAAAATAAATTCGCCTACGTATATCAAGCATCAATTGGTATTCATGACGTCAAAGAACTAGCATCATTACTTTATAACTATTCTACTTAGCGGTGTAAGTCATTTGCATAAAACATCGGTTCGACTGCCGATGCCATTTCAGCATACAACAATTAAATACAAGTTTTCGTTCCATTTCAAAGCGATTGTTAAAAAAATTCTCCACTTAGAAATCAACCGATCGACTCCCACAGACTGGTATTAATGCATAGGTAGGTGAAGGTGCAAGCCCAATTAAAATAAACAATGATAGATGGATCGGAGTGAAGTTACCTGACCCAGTCGGGGTTCGGCAAACCTGGGACTAATTGAGGAAGGCAGAATATTGTTTCCCTTGTCAGCTTCGTAATTAAACTGACGTTGAACTTACTCTTGCTGAATAGCACCTTATATAGAATTAATGTGTGCGACATTATTACGACCTCACTATGGGGCTTTTATTTTCTATGTGACATGATACTTATTCATTTTATATTATAATTAATTTTATTTTGTATATTAACTAAATATTAGTTAAATGATATCTTAAACTGTTATGAGTTTCTCATGATAAATAATTATTATTGAAAAGCAGGTGATAAAATTTTATTGGTACTTTAGTATTATTACCAGTATCGTAATACAGAAACAAGCATATATTTTTAAGTGAAGTCATAAAAAATTCAAGGTGTTTGAGTTTCATGGTATTTCTGTTTGAGTTTAGAGGTCAAGTACAGAAGAAATCTATTGCTTCTCAAACTTTTATATTAAGACTGAAGCTTTGAAGGAATCTATTTTTGATTTATTTACACACTCAAGTTCGCGTTCACCGTTGCATTTAAAATGCCTACAATAGAAAAGGTTTTATTTATCTAATCAAAAGTTACAAGTTTTAGGAATTCGTCTATAAATAATAAAAAATAATAAAAATAAATATATAGTATAAAAGTTTTTTAACGATTATTCTTTTTTTCATAGGCCTTTGTAGTTTTTAAATTTGTAGTTTTTTCCCTCAAAAATATTTAATTTATGTTCTTTAATGAAAGTTATTATCATGAATTTCGTCGATTCTTCTAAACCATATTCAGATCAAATAAATTCTCTAACAATTACCATAATAAAAAATCCTTCATCAAATTAAAGATGAATAACCCAATAAACCCAAGCAGATAAAGAATTAACCATTCATCCACTAACGCAGCAAGCATCAGCCCGAAGTGAAAAAGCAACTGTAGCCTCTATGGGAATTGCAGTTTGCCAGCTGGTTCGATAACGCAGGCAGCGGTTAATTGTCCAGCCTAGTTCATGTGAGGCTTATTAGGAGCTTCGGCTCACGTGCAGCGGCCTATCTGTGACAGCAGAAGCACCGCCAGGAAATTCAATGCGACTCGCGAACTTCGCTGTTTGCTAAAGAGGAATCCAGAGGGTCCTAAGCCGCCAATTTGTAGTGTCTGCCAGACCCTGTCTGAGAGAGTATAGTATATTCCGACCCCCCCATCTGCGTCGAGGAGCTTAACGAAATCGAGTTTGGGAGAGCGCGATTCCTTCCGAGGAGTTCAAAGGAGGGCGCGGAATGACGCGTGATGGAATTTTGAGAATCTACTTGGCGGCTTTTCATTTGACGGCGAGACGGGACGCTTTAGAGATTCTTGGAAGTTTATTTATGGCTTATTAGATTTTCTTTATTTTTTGAGAGAAACATTATACAATAAACTATCCCAGTTGACTAACTTTCTTTCAAGCCTTAAAAAAGGTTCCATCTTTACAAGAAGATCGATCTTCCAGTTAAATTACAAATCCCCGTACAAGCCAGTGTATCCACGCTATCACCTCTCACCCTTAACTCCGAGCCGTCATCGTTCCTCGTCGATAGATTGGCCGGCGCTCCACAGACAGTCCAGCAAGCAGGCATTCATACTGCTCCCAAGCCTGCAAATCCGAACCGATAGGAACCTTATCAGCGCCGTCCACCCCCTCTTTCTCGCTCGTTTGCTCTCGTGACATCTTCTGTCTTATCCAGGTCGGCGGCGCCATTAATATTCAGTGTTTGAAAATTTGCATCGGTTATATCGCCTCCCACGCTCGATTTCATTCTGCGCGCGGTAATCCCGGCGATCGATTGACTTATTTATTTGATGCCGGGCTCTGCTCTCCGTTCGCTGGAGAAATAAAATTAAACTTGCTGCCCCGATGGAAGGGTGTTTTTGTTATGCAGGCGGAATAGCAGGAGATTGGGTTGTCGACTTGCTGGAGTTGCGAATAAAAGGGAAAGCTTGTGAGCTTATGCTTTGCAGCGAAAATACTCGTTTATTATGGAAATACTTACAGTTTTATCGTAATAATGAGTTCAAAAAACACATAATATTTTATTTATATGAATAATTTATTATTATCTCGTTTTAATTTAATATTCTCGTTTTAAAAATATATTTAAAAGTATAGTGCATTAAACAAGTATATATAGATCTTAAGGAAATAATTATTTATGAATTTTATTTATCGGTAAAGCATGAGACCGGTGTCCGTCACATGAGTTTGTTAAAAGAGGGAGAGGGAGAAAGTGTGGAGAGAAGCTGCTTGGCTCTCCGAAATTATTACAAAACATTAAAGATTTTGTTTCTTTTTGTGTATGTGCAGAGAACCAAGCAATATTAGCGCGGATTCGACGCCTAGCGTAGCCGGCCCGGGTCCAGTTCCTACGTGAGAGAGTGAGAGAGAGAATTGCGAAGTGTATATACATGAGGAATATCAGCGAGCGGTCGGAGTTTCAGCGAAATTTTCCCGCGCCGAAAGATTCTCGATGGGGATCCCCTTTTGAATTTAGAGTTGTTGCGTTGATTGTGTGTAGCGTGTAAATTTGTAGTATTAAATAAAGTGTCGGTGGTTAGCGGGAAAAATAAATTTGTAGTTTATTATTTTAACCACGTCACAAGCATTGTATTGTAATATACATTTAGTGCAGTATTTTATAGATTGGTACTACTTTAATTTACAATCATGATCAATTAATCAAGATCTCTTGATTTATTTACATCAAAGTTTGAAGGTACAACATGTTGTAAGTGAGAAAGTTAAACACTTAAAGGCACTTTACAGTAACGAGATAGAGCTGTAAAGCTTGTAAGGTTGGAATGACATTTTAACTTGCTAATACTATAAATTTTCGATTTTGTCGATCCGGTTTCAAGCATTTATTATACATAAATTTGACTTTAAGCTTGAACTTTGGGCAAAGAAATAGAGCGAGTGTCTGCCAAAAGGGGTCAAAAAGATATTCAAGAATTAGTTACTGAACTTGACGAGAGTTAGTTCATCTCAGATCTTTGTAAAGTCCGCTTAAGAGTCTCAAATAAGTGGATGGTACTTAAAATGAAGTCACGCATGTCATTGTTCAAAGTTTTCCAAACTTAGATGAAGTTGGAATCATTGCTATGGGAAGAATAATAATGCCCTGAACAGAAGGTTATATTTTAAAATTCATAGATATTTGAGGTGAAAAAAAAATTAAAGTAATTTTAGAAATAACATTCAAAAGAAATACGCATCTTTTATTACTTGAGTGCTTCTTTAACAACTGAAGAAACAAAGATATCAAATAAAACTAATTATCGTCAATAATTAATATAAGTTTTTTTTTGTACTTTCGTCTATTCATAAACTAGGTTCTATAGTTGTTCAGTTTACTTTTAATACGGATCACTGCTCGGAGAAGTATTGATTAAGCCACTGATTAAAGTAGAGAATCTCCTCCACCTGCATTTTACAAAGCCCCTCATCGAGTTTACTTACTATCATAATACTCTTTCGCCTGTATCTCTTCGAGCACTGAAATGTATCAATCCAGCAGCGAGGCATTATTGTCCAATCGCACAAAGCTCGCAGCTATTCCACAGCAATCACTCGGCTAAACACACAAAGCCTCTTTACAATTTCAGATCGGCGCACTTTATCAGGCGGCGCTAAAACGACTGCTGGGGCCATTTTTCACGTGGAAACAAATTCGGTTTCGCCACCGGTGTTTCATTGATGGATCGCGCTCGAGTTCTCGCTCCGGGACGGTAATAAATGGAGCAGCCGCCACATGCGAGCGTATCGGGTTATGAATTTTAATCGCGTCGAGGCAAGCTGATTTTTTTAGAGGAGAGTAGGACGGCGATAAAGGCAACAGGGAGCGATCGAACCGGTAATGAATGCTGAGGTTAATGCTGAGTGACGAATCAAGTTTGACAGTGGCTTTTTGGAGTAAATTTTTTCAGTGGGCTTAGTTGCTTTAGGCGAATCTGGTTAAGCATGAAAATCATAGAAAATTTCATTTCATAAAAAGAAATTTTAGAAATTATTTTAAAATTCCATTGAAAGTAGTCGAATTGAAAAGTTATTTTTTTAATTATTAAAAATGTTGAAAAATATTTATGAATTTCGAATATCTCGCAAATACATTAATTGTTAATTAAGCTTTTAAGATTATTTAGAGGATATATTTTGTTATTTTTCAGATAGAATTTCCCTAAAATACAGAATCACTGGAAATATAACTTGGACAGTATAAGTAAATAATTCATTATTTAAAGTACAAACGTATACCAACAAATATAAATAATTTTATTTTACTAAAACGTAAATATTGCTGTTTTCTGCATTAAAATCAACTGCGAGATATAATCTGATAATAATTCGAATAATGGTTTAAAAAACGAAAAGCAGAAAAATCCATATTTCTTAATTCGATCTCGAAAAGTAATTAGAGCACGCTTTTATCGCTGCGGATTCCGCGGATGAAAATAACTAATATCCAGTACAATAAATCACATATCCCCCGAGCGAATCAGCGCATTGAAATCAATCAAACTCCCGATATTAACCCGAAAAAAATTCCGCAATATTCCCCTGCCATCGATCGGAAAAACAAACGACTATCGAGATAACCCAATCAGCGGAAGCGCCGCGCCGAGTGCCATAAGGCAAAGTGCACAAAAAGCTCGGCTCTCAAAAGGAGCTTTTTCTTTCGCTCGCTTTTTTCACCTTGAAGGCGGAAAGGCCAGCGGCGCGGCTTTCAAAGCACTGCTCATTAGTGTGGGTGTGTTTGCGCCGCTCGTTTGGCCGCCCGGCGTGTCGTTATGCGCTTAAAAACAGGGAATCAGTGCCGAGTCAACAGCGTTCGACTTCTCTTCCTCTCTCACTCGATGGCTGATTCATTGAAATAAACCCGGTGTTGATGTATTGGTAAATAGAGGTAAACCAAGGGCGGCGCATGCGCCGGAGATGAATGCCTGCACGAACTTGATCGACTTTTACGACGGATGCGTTAGGTATCTGATCCGAGAAAAGTGAGAACCTTATCGTGTCGACACGCGATTGGCTGAGAATACTTGTGAGCTCGCCGAGTACGCTTTGATAATGCTTATATTAGATGTGCACAATGGAAACGATTAAGACGAGCACTTCTTGTTTCTTAATGTTGTAATATATTTCGATGCGATTCTTTTAAATTTGGAATTTTGGGGATTTTTGTGCTAACATACATCAGTTTAAATCAATCAATGTCGTTTAATTAATCGTCGTTAATCCGTGCAAATTCGAAGAGCGCAGCCCTCTCGACAAAGCTTTACTTGAATTTCCAAGCTTTCTGCTGCTCGGCCGGTAGACCTCGCCGGATCTACGCAACAACGAGATTTTGAAAGCACAAGTGGACGCAAGAGAGCAGATGGTACCTGCGAGAGAACGCAGTGCGACACCCGAGCCTCGTGTTTTTGTTCCGTCGCGCCCTTGTCGAGCCCTGACGCCATTATATATGCGCGCGGAGGCGCAAAGGAAGCGAAAATCCCTCTCGCGATCTTGACACAAGCATGCCTGCCGAGAAGAAGACGGCAGACCGAAGTGGAGAGCGGAGAGAAAGAGAGGGAAAAAGAAGCAGACGTTCTCGCGCTTTTACTGCAGCTGCGAGCTACACGAAACTCTCGACGAAAATAGTCCTAGGCTGCCGCTGTTGCTGCCCGCCGCGTATCGCTTTCACCCGGAGAACAGACCTGTGCACAAAGCTTTAGCCTAACAAAGTAATCATTATGAACTTTGGAATTTGAAGAAAAGGCAACGCAGTATACAAAAAATTTAATACTATTTCTACTTGCTTTTATCATACTTACTCGGAATGTTACTTTAACATTAAAGTAGAGGTAGAACCATCAACGAGCTGTTTTAAAACATGTTTGACGTCACGAAATAAAAGAATAAATTTAAATGCAGAAACTAGTATCTTATATTTATGTTTAATAAAATATATAAATAATAAACATTTTACTTTTAAACATTTTTTCACTGTTTGGGTTTATTGATTTAAAAGTTGAAACAAAAATATAGAACAACTAAAAGAGCTAAGTATATTTTGATAAAGAAATAGAGAGATTTTACACGTCATGGGTTTGAAAACTTTGGTATGAAATACCAAAAGGCACTTTCAGGGATTTTAAAGAAACGTATAATCATTCGTGAACATAAAATTCAGATAATAAGTAAAGCCGCAACAAATCTTGAAAATCTTTCAATAAAATAGATTCAGTTGGAAAAATAAAAAATAAAAAAAAATATAGTCCCGCTTAAAAAATCACCATTTATGAATCCAGCAATTGCAGTCCCTCGAGAGATGAGCGTTTATGAAAGGCTAGGCAGGTTGAAAGATCTCATTGAACTATAAGCGAATAGTTTATCTCGGCGCATAAAACAGGCCGCCCGGCGCGGAAATGCAAAGCGCTCGTCAAGAACACGTGCGGCGCGCAAAGTCCCGGCCTGTATATTTCGCTTTAATTGTGGCACTCGGCGAAATTAATGGCATAAGGTTCGGAATTGCTCGGGGGAGTAATGGGCGCTACTTTGTACAATTTCATTAGCTAATGTTGAAAGTTCGTTGCCGCTGGTGGATTAATTTTAACGCGTTTATTGCACTATCGATCGTGAAGTTCGCGAGTTGGACTTGGAAAATTGAGTGCGATTGATATTTTTAAAAAGGCTGCTGTTTTGCGAGATTTTGATTGGGAAGCAGGCCGCGTCGGTTGAATTTTAATTGGTTTATTTGCTCGTTTCCATCTGCATATAATGATAATTAATTATTTCTTTCTTTCCGAGCTTGTTTGATTTCAGTAACGTTTTTATGGGTGTTGCATTGTTATAGAGAACAAAGCAAGTTTTTTTAAAAATGGTTTTACTGAAAACTTGTTGGGGGACTGCGTATTGTTAATAATCGGGAGAGAAATGATAATCGTTTTTATCTTTAGTTGTTTTATACAAATTACGTATAATATTACATATATTATATTATTATCATTTATAATATGCATTTTCATCAAAACTAAATTTTTATAAGAGTTGTAAAAGAATAGCTTTTGTTTTTTGATTAATAATAATGAAGAAACGTGAAGAGTAACGAATCACTAGTTCCTGTTAACATTGACCGTCTCCTTAACCCCTATTCAGATTTTCCGGGACAGATTCTCTTATCCAGTTCTCACAAAAAAGAGACAGGAAGATTGATCATTAATCAGCACTTCTTTTTCGAAACAAAGAATCTCGAACAAAGAGGAGAATGAAGATAGATCGCCTAGGTAGAGGACTATTTTTCCAGTCTTTTCATTCAATGACTCACCGCATAATCCTCCGGATCGAATAGCGATAATAGCAACTCGTTTCGAGAGTTTTCCGCGCCGTTACATTTACGGCGTCAAAGGAGCCACTTTTGTGCGGAAAATGCCAATTTCGAAGACAGGGATTATGTGCAACTACCGCTGAGAGAAGGAAAAGTTTCACTGAAAAGTAGCCGTTTGCGGATAACCAAAAGGTAAGAAATGTGATAAGAGAAAAAGATTAGTAGCAGTTACTTGAGCAAGGAACGGGACTTACAGATTATTTTTGCAGATTATGTATTTAATTTATCTTGAATCTGATTATAGATGTTTAGATGTGTAGTTCGATTATTGAAGTAAATTTAAAAGTAATGTTTCTGGTTTCTTAATATTTTGTTTACTTTAATTATATGAAATTTCGGCAAAAATTACTATTTAATACGATAATATTTTATGATATTTAAAAAAATATATATTATTTATCCGGTCGCTTGGCATTGCGTTGCATGTTAAAGTCTATAATTTGTAATCTTCCCGCCTTTAAACTGCAAGTACCCATATAGCTACATTTAGTTACTTTCAGCTACATGTTTCTGCCATTAGATCGGTACAGCTTGTATGACAGTTATTTAAGCTTTAACAAACGAAAGTAGTTAATTTTCTACTGGGGTAATGCTTTAATTTTATTTTATGCAAAAAGATGAAAATGAATTTTATTCAAAAAATTATCAAGATGAAGAAAATATTGCTGCATAAAAGTGCTTGAATGTAATTTAGATTTAAATTAAAACATAAATATTCATCGTATCTAAACTTTACAATTTACTACTATAAATTCTAGTATCTTTTAAACGAAATTTAACTAATCATAATTATATTCTACTAAACTTAAATTGAGTTAGCTGATATTTTAGACAAAAGGCACGAGGCATAAAATCATATAACTTTACAAATAAACGGAAATTAAGAATAGCAGTCTAAAGTAAGATAAAAATTTATTTTTAATTAAATTCCTGAAGTGCGAACCGTATTCACCTAAATGAATTTAAAATTGCACGGAGTAAAAAGTACGAAAATTTCATTTCTGTCGGTGTATAAAATATGTTGGACAGCTATTGCGTTTCTTAGAAAAATATTAAGAACGAGTGAAAATAATAAATTGTTTTGTGAAAAATGAAATTGTTTCTACGGAAATTTATTTTAAATTTTAAAGAATATTATCTTCCAAGTATAAAAGAAAAAAACAAATTTTATAAACAAGTTGAAATTAATAAAATTTTTTTTTAATATTATATATTTTCAAATCAATTGAAGAATGTTTTTTAACAAATTGAAGAACATATTGTTAACGTAAAAGAATAAAGTACTAAATAAGAAAGTAACAGAAATACTTCCTTTACTTTAATTTTTATAAAAATTTAATTAAAAAATGTCTTGCATCAATGACATTTTAGAAACTTCCTGACCCCATTTTAGCTTGTACGAAGTTAAATGAAGTACGCAAACATTTGGAAGCAACAAATCCTCTTGTCAAACCCACAAATTAATATTCTTTACATATAGCAGCAAACTACCATAGATAATAGTTTATTTGGATCATTAAACAAATCCGTTTACATCGTAATTCAACTCGAAAACTCGGTCGATATTCGCTGCAGCGATTAAGCTCGGAGTAAATATCTCGCGTGAAAATCGCGCTCTTAAAAAGGGAGCTCTGCTTAATCAAGCGGTAAAGCAGCTCGCGTCGGAACTCTGTAAAACTCTTATCTGCTGTTCTTCTTTCGCGCGGAAAATTCCCCAGCATGTATTTATGCATGTGCACAGAGAGCCGAGAGAGATGCGCCGGATAATTCAATTTCCCGAGCTCTCTGCAAGCGCTCTCCTGCAGCTTCAAGAAAAGAGCAACGAAGCGCCAATCAATCTTTTCAATGGGCTTTTTTTTTAGGGTAAATACAGTGTTGCATGTATAACTGATGGTTCCTTAACATCGAATTTTTATTTGTCGATTTTTAAATTTTTGCCAGGTATTCACTGAATGCATATTTTACATGCGTATTTGGTTTGATAAAAGTTTTACGAACGAATTGAATAGTTTTTTTTATTGGCTTTATGGTTCGAGTTCACAAAAGCGGATTTAGTTGAAATGAAAAATAAAATATGAATGTTAAGTGTAGAATTTTTCGTCAAATCTTATTCGAGTTGTGTTTCCGAGAACGTTTTTAGGAATTTAGAGAGCTTGTTAGAGACATGTTGCAGGACATAGAGAATATATAACTGATTTATGCGCGATATGGTATGCTGTTTTAGTTTGATTAGATTTTGTTAAAAGGTTACGATGTAAATGTTTTCTGAAAGAGAATATCTGATTTCTATCAAAAATACCTTTCTTCTTGTTTATAAAAAATATTGAATAATGAACGAAATCAACAGTGTTTAAAAGATTATAGAAAACATTATAAAATTTTTAAACTGTACATTATTTCCTTTTTAGTCTGATATTTATGTCACTTTTTCTTACTTATTTCTTACGCTCAACCAGCTGGAATTTACTACTAAAAAATACAGGGGTTGCAATCTCCTGAATAAACCAAACAGGCCTTTAGACTCCCAAAAACACTTAAAATTCATTTTCGTCAAATGCATCTATAATCCACAATCTGATCAAAGAACCCGTTCAATTAAGCGGCTTATCGCCGAGCAAAGTTTATCTCTCCTCCAGGACATTCTCCTTGATTTCCAGTGGTTATTCGCACCGTCTGACCTCCGGACGAAGGACCATCGAATTTTTCGAGAGAGCAAGTCCGAAGCCCCGATAATGTCCCCTCAGGGAGCGTAGACACTTTCTCCGCAGGATCTCGCCGCTGTCACAAGCTATTTTTTATTTCGCGCACTGACCCTCGGGGATTCCTTGGCTTATGGGTTTTGTTCGACAAGACGCTGCTTATTTATCGAATGTGAGAGGTGTAGTGTCAAATGCAAGGGTGGTATGGTTTGCGTTTATAGTTGGATTTATCGCGGTGTGGAATTTCTATGATACGAAGATACGTTTTGTTTAAAATCTTGTTTTTAAAGGGAGTGACTTAACACCTTTTACATAATCTTTTTAGCTACAATTAGTGTTTTCGTAATTTACGTTTTTAGAAATTTAGTTCCAACAAACAGTATATTTTTACAAATTTAAATTTATATTTGTTTTTATAGAAACAGATATCGTGCAGATTTTATAGAAAAAAAATGAAATTTTTTTACTACTTTTTTCAATTTTGAGAGCTGCCAGATATCGACATTCGGAAATTGACAAAGTTACGAAGGTTGTAACCTTTGCAGAGGAAAATTTAAAATTTGTTGCTATTGAAAATGTAACTTTTAAATTCATTTTGTAAAACTTTTTTGAAATCATTCTACTAATAAAATACATTGTTCCAGAAACTACAATGTACGTGAGTGAGCAACACTGTATCAATAAAAAGTTTTTAAAAAAAATCTAAACGAACTGTATAATAGTTTATACATCTCTATCAAAATTAATATTGGCATTTTATTCAATAACGTTTTATTTGCAATTTCCTTCGGTTTCCACTAAAAAAATAATCCAATTAAAGAAAATAAAAAGCTGATTGGTGATTTAAATAAGCACTGCTAAAAATATAATAAAAACTCGCGATTGATTCTTGAAAAAATTGTATTATTCTAGTCTTATTATTAACGTCGATATCCCGGCATCTTGAGAAAAAAAAACTTACAAAAAAAGGGTGAAAATAAAGGCCTCCATTTTTCCAGCTTGGTTTATTCACCTAGAGGAGAACCGTGACGAGAAAAACGACTTTTTCTCACAGCAGCTCAGCGACATACTGGAATGAAAAACGACGTCTCACGCAGGGGCCAATACATTCTCGAAAACACAACGCAGCGCGTCGCTTTTCTCTCGTTTTATCGGGCAAATCGCCGTGTCGCGCGATGAATTTTCATTTTCGCCGATAAAACTGTACAAAACAGCTTTTTGCCAGCACGCAAAAAAGGACGGAGTGCGTGACAACCTTTTTCGCGTTTCTGCGTGCTGCCAAGTGAGTCGTCCTCTTTAACGAGGCGACCCGTAGCTTTTACCGAGGAGGAGAAAGATGAATTTATCTGAGAGTCTTTGCAGAAAATAGAGATTCACAAATTTATTTGGGGCTGAATGGGATAGCTCTGATGAGTCTAGTTAGGAGGGGTTTAATTATTATTTGCACACACAGTCAATAAGAAGTATGTTTGGAATATAAATTGGAGCTGGAGAAAATCGTGGGGATTTAATACAACATTTTGGCAATATTAAAGATCCTACTTTTAGTAATATAGTATGGTATTATGAATGATTAAAATCAAATGGTTTACTAAAATGTTATGTCAACTTTATAGGATATTCATAAAAGGTTACTACAAAGGATGTTCGACATTGGATCGTCCTTTAATTAACATGAAAGGATCCAAAATTTGTTGAAACTTCTAAAGGCAGCAGAAAGTTTCAAGGATAGACTTATTTTTAGAATAATGCAGCATTTTAATGCAGGTTCTGAAAATTGCAAAACTTGTTTAATTAGTACATAAATTGATAAGCTTAATGATGTATCTTCTCAAGCTTAATTAATTAAATTAAGTAATTTACATGACATATATTGAAGAAAATCTTTATCCTTGTTCAAAGTGTTTGAAATGCAGTTTTAAGTGGAGTACATTTGGTCCCTTGCAAACTTTCACTGCACTCTCATTTCTCAAGTTTCATTTAATCCACGCAGAAGCAATAAAAAAGGAAAGTTTCATCATTTGCCCCAGACGAAGCCGAAGCACCTTTTATTTGCCTGATAGATTAGCTCCTCGAATCAAACTCCTAATACCCGCCAGCGCAGCACTAAAATCCAGCGAGCGAGCAAAAAGCGTCGCTAAAATCCGTCGCTCTCAGCTAAAGCGAGGTTCGCGCGTCGGCGGAAACTCGGCGTCTCATTATACAGGGGATCGAGCTCGTAGTAACGAGCTGCGCCCGCTGCAATCGGTCGTGATTGACTCATGACACCGCGGCTCCGGCGCCACGTGTGAGCCTCGCGCGTAATTACAAAGAGGCGCTCCCGCTATTTTTGGTTAACCTTGCAAGTAGGACAGAGAACGAGTGCTTTTAAAGTTCGCGCTTCTTTTTGCGTCGATGTGAGAGCGTCGCTCTCGGTGTTTGTGTACACTCGGGCGCGAAATTGAGTCGTCGCAGCGTTTGTCCATCGCTCCGCTTGGCCCAATTTTCGAGCCCCTGCTTTCTTCTTGCAAAGCCGTGTCAAACGCCTGTGGGAGGACGATTGTTACCTATCGCCGCCGGGAATTCTGCACGAGATGAGATCACATCGGTGAGGTGGAAGTGCTGAGCGGGGAGCTTTCATGTTCAGGGTTTATTGGGATATATCTTGGCTCGTTTTACTTTCGCTATTTTATCGCTAGATTTTACCTTTTAAATATATTCACAATTTCTGGATCGAAGTGGGGTGAGCTTTGTTTTTAATTGCAGAAGATGAAGGTAAAAGGATAATAAATAAATTTTCATTTTATGCAGAAATAATTTTTCAGTTTATTTTTAGAAAGGCTGATTAATTCTAGAACGGAAGCTACGTTTTATGTTTAATTAGTTACTTAGAACCCTTTTTATTTCACACACGAATTTGTGGGATTTAATAAATTTTAATTAAGTCCCGAAGGGAAGGTTTAATTATTCATTGGAACACGTAATTTCCTATGCAAAAAAGCAACTTGTAACATTAATATAGTCAAAAGAGAATATTAACGGAAAATGTAATATGGAAATATCAAATTTCAGCGTCATTTTATTGCATTCAATTGGTTAATTAAAATTATTTAATTTCAATCACAGCTTGATGAAAGATTATTTTAATTGGATTGCTCTGAGTGTCAGTACAATTACGAGAGAAAATGCGGGAAACAAACAAGCCTTAAAAATATTAGATATGACTATATTACAAAGAGAAAGATTGTGTGTTAAAAAATAATTATGCAGAAAAAATAAAGACCTCTGATCCAAAGTTTGATATTTTGCCTCCCAGGGTAATAAATGTAAATATACTAGAAAAAGTTCGCTATAGTATTTGATGTAACTGCAAAAGGGAGTAAATTTTAATGATTTTTTATTGGTCGGCTCTGACTTGTACCAGGCTTACAACTATTTTTGTAAATAAAATACTGTCCCAACGGGGCCAAATCAGTTCATAGAAAAAAAATATATATATATTCTACACTCAGAGAAAAAAAGAGTAAAAATTACTATTTGAGAAGAAAAGTAAGAATATTTACTATTCAGATCAGTAGAAAAAAGCAATTTTTTACTATTCAGATAGTAAATATTATTATTTTTCTTCTCATATCTAAAATAACGATACAAAGTAGTAATTTTTACCCCTTTTTTCACTCAGTGTATGATTGCATATGCATTGTGAAAACAAAAAAATGATATTCATACGCTTTTCTTTAAATAAAAATTGTGTTATGCACATTATATGTTTTGGGTTATTCGTTTATCTGTACATTTTCCAGCATTTTTTATTTTTATTACATTTTTTTTTACTTCTCTATACCTCTTGCCCAGACTGACATCTGTCTATAATGCAATCCATATAACAATTATTTTCAATACTATTCGCAGCTTCTGGGAAATTTAATAAGAAATTATTGATATTTTTGTCCTTTATAATTAATATTGAACATCGGAACATACAAGTTATAGCTTATTTGAATTATTTATGAATATCATGAATTGAAAGCGCTTTTTTACAAATACAATTATTTTTACATTTTATTCGTACATTTTATAAAATAAATTCATAAAACACGATTTTTACAAATATTAAAATAATATGAAAATTTTTAAAGAAAAAACGAAATATAAATTAAATATAAAAATTAATATTTGGTTTTGTATCACAAATGCGTTTCGCCGAAACACGCGTACGTGAAACTATTACGAAATATTTAATTTGCCAATCATTCAAATGATATTCAGAATGGAAGGAGTAAAAAGATTGCGAAAATTGAATAATGCAAAAGAACAATTCTCGGTTACACATATATTAGAATTACGATAATGCAGCTTGAAAAATCAATGCTAAATATTAAAATTCAAATCCTTATATATTCTACTGGCTCTTTTGTGCGTTCTTTCATGTAAATACAAACTTATTTTCCATAATTCATTTACATACTATCAAAATGATTTTAATTTTTGATTTTATAAGCCCCACTTAATTTCATTACTCAAAATCACAACATAATTTGAGTGTAGCAATAAGATCAAAATTTTTAAAAATATTACACAATATTATAAAATGTTCCCGGTCGAATCAGGAAATCACGCGAGAAAAAGGGGAACACTTTTTTACTTTTTAAATTTCTTTATTTATTTAAACAAAACTTATTTAAAACAAAATTAACTTGATAAAAACGTCTGAAGAACCAAAAAGCTTTAGAAAGATAAAAAAGACAACTACAACTTCCCACAGAGTTCCAAACATCTTCGATGTATATATGTCTCATTAGAATTAGAATAGATTTAAATCGTATCCGTAATAACAATCAATGGATAAGAAAAAATATACACCATAAATTTTGATAAAAAATTAAAACTACATTTTACTCAGTCCGCACCCGCTAATAGAAAACTGACCGAGGCCAGCCCTTTTTCAGAAGGACCTAGGAAAACAGCACAGAGTTCCGGGAAATGCAATAAGCCTCGGAAGCGCTGACAGGCTGGAATCGCGGGCCAATGAGGGCGGCAAAAAGCAAGATAAATCGCGAGCCGCCGAAACCTGCCGGGAAACGGATATGCAGTCGAGGATGTTGGCGGATTAGATATCGAGCCCGAACTGGAGACGAACGATTGTTTGGTGGGCGGGTGCGCCTGGAAATTATGAATGCTCCAAGCGCTCTTTTGTTGCTTTTAATGTGGCGTAAGCGCTTTTACGAGGTGTGTGTGAGAGGACTTTTAACGCTTTGAGAGGCTGCAAGAGTGAGGCGCTCAAGATTAGGGTGTGCTCGTTGATTGAAGTAATTCCTTTATTAAATTAATGACTGAAATTTTTAGAAGAAGTAATATTAAAACATGAGTTTTTACTGGTTTAGTGAAAAAATCTTAATTTGAAGAAACAGAGAAAAAGTGATAAAATCTCACAATAATTGTTAATTTTACACGAATACGCGTAAATTAGAGTAAAAAAAGCATTGCAACATATTTGTAAGACAAAATTAACGAAAACGCTTTGACAAATAAACTCAATTTGCCTGTGCTAAAATCAATATCCGTGATGTTCCGTAGCTTAAAAAGAAATAAATAATAAACACGCATTGCAGGTTTGAAATGCGCAATTTTGATTGCATGAAGGTTCAACATTCGCCGAGTTAAATCCACATTTCTGAGTAATGTAGTAAATAATGAATATTGATGAATGGAAATTTATAAAAATTATAAATATAGTATATATTAATGAGGAATAAAAAAAAATTAATACTTTCTCGATAAATTAATCCGAATTCTTTCGAGAAAAAATTTTTAAATATTTCAATGAATGAATTATTTCACATGATTTAAAAAGCTTTACTAATACCTACTGTACAGTCACCGATTATTTTTAGGTAAGCTCTATTAAAGCTAAAAATACGTTATTAAAGCCGGTGACAATGCAGATCTATAGTCTCCATGTTGTAAACGCGTTTTACGCGAAGGCACGTTTTGTTAAGCTACTGCGTGCCTGTATACGCTGACGCAATCGTAAGTATAGTATCGACATCGCAACAGGAAGTTTTCAGTTTATTCCTATTGATCAATTAATCTGTTAGTTTGTTGTTTCAAACTGCTGTTGTATAACTTTGAATTACTGTTTGTCCAGTGAGGTTTTTTTAAAGTAGACCTGTGTAATATTCTACTGTGAGAAACAAAGTTGTATTTTAAAACTCTAAAGTTGTAAGCTAAAAGTTAAAATAGTGCGGCTTTAAGAAACAAATTAATGCTGTTTCAAATACTTTGTTACTTAAACTATACTTACTTGTTTGAGAAATTAAGTTTGAAACATATTAGTCGAAATCATTAGATACATGAATTGATCGAATGTTAATTTTGTTTCAAATTCAAATATGTACGTACTAAATAACGTTCTTATTGGTCAGTATCATTTTTTGATTTACTAATATAAACTATATAAACTGCAGCTAAAATAATACTAAAAATACTTGCAAGTGGTTTTTTTCCACAAGAATATATTTGACTTTCTCTATATGGCGTCTGAACTGAAAATCCTTAACCTTTAAGCTACGTAATCTTTTAGTTGGACCCAAGTTAGGTTCTGTAAATAACATAATTTTCGCGTGACCATATAAATTACAGAGGAGCCTTTTCGAAATCCTTTCAATTTTCCAGCTCATCTCTCTCCCAAGAAAGCTCCCTATAATTACTCGAAATGAAAAGTATTCCCAGATGGACATTATTATTCGATCGGGCTGTCATCCGCTTTTTCCTTGTGACGCGTGGCGCTCTACTCTATATCCTCGACCTCGAGTCGAGTCTTCGGCCCCATTAATCGCCTTCCCCTCTACTCCTCTCTTGTAAAATAGTAAAGTACCCTCGGGCCTTTCAGTACGACTCTTATTAGAGCTTTCTTTGTTGCCGATCGAATTAAGCGTGCTTGCGTCTCGACCGCCCTTGCGGCGCTGCACCGCCGGCAAAGAATTAGACTATTAGGGATTCAGGCTTTATTGATCTATACCAATATTCAGACTATGGGCGGGGGTTGCTGCTTACTCGTGTGGGTGGCGATATTTGTATGACGCTGGCTTGCATTGTCTTGGTATTTATAGAAACGCCACTGTTCTTTGCTTGATCCGAGGGGAAATCATTTTTATAAAGCCTTCTTCGTAAATAAAAGAATAACTTTAGATAATAAAGCAAAATCTTCCATTATTATAAGAAATATTTATTATTATTTTCAAAATCTTTTAAAATAGACGATTAGTTACTCAATTCTGAACAAACTTTCACTTTTGAGCGTTAATGGGTTAAGGTTAGTTATTGTTGTAAGTCGTTGTATAGCCTTTTTGGGAGTATATTTTAATCTGAAATATATTATAAGTGTGTAGGTTCGGATTTCAAGAACTTCTACGTAGTTCTTACACTACACGTGCAATTCTGTGTGTACAAGTATAGAACGAAAAACTTAATTAACATCATTTTTCCAGATACATATATCTGCTTTAAAAATATTGTCTAATAAAAACATAGAATTTTAAAGTCTTTTCTTCTACTCTTTATACAAAGACAAATTTTTACTTCAACGCCAAATCAAAATCTGTAATTGTATTTTCAAATCAGATTTAAAAAATAGAATAATTTTTAGTGCGAAATAAACTTTTCCTTTTATGACCCGCCTATTTTGTGCCAGAGTATTTTTGAAGCAAATTAGAGAAAATCAAGTACAATTTGTTAATAACAATTCCGGAAAAAATAAAATCCAATATCAGCAATCGATTCAGTTAACATAATCCACTGTTGCAGCCGCGTTTGTTTCGGCCAATACAAGAATTACCTGACACAAACGATCAAAGAATCCACATTGGGATTTCGTTTTTGTGGCTCACGCGATGCCGCATACGAATTTTTCTCAAGCAGCCAGGAATGGCACTGCTGTCCCTTTCTTTCCTGCAGCTGCGGCTTTTCCGGACGACTTTTCATTGTCAACGCCTCGACGCTCTTTGATAAGAACTTTCTATCCGTTGCTCGGAAATTGCATTGTGCGCCGATTTTTCCCCTGCAGACAGGGATTTTTCCGGTCGATTCTCCTGCTTCCGGTGGCTTTTTAGAGGCTGTATTCTTTGATTTGAAGATTTTTTGAGTTTTTGGCCCGTTTGTTACATAAGGAGGTTTTAAGCGAGAGCATAAATGTTTGCATCTTTTTTTTTTTTTTTGATTAATTAATTAGACACATTTAAAAATATTTCGAACTAACATTATTACATGTAATTCTTCAGAATCTATTTTGTCTCGAATGAAAGAGAGATTTCATATTTACAAATAAATTTCCCTTCGACTTGTTTAGGATCCTTTGAAAGAGGAACCTCATCGACAAGTTGCAAGTCAATGTATCTTGCAAATCTTCTTTCTATAGAAAAGGGTAAACCAGTATTTCTGTACAGGGACTGCGTGTTTTCTTCCGAGATATCTTATTGATTTTCCTCTATAGAAAGGCCCGGCCTTTCAGCCTTTCTTGGGCAACATTTTTCATCGCTGCGCGCAGAGTCGCGGAAAGAGACGAGTTTTAAAACATCGCAAATGGTAACATAAAATTGGCCTTTTTATTGCACGAAGCTGAAGCTTAAGATGCGAATTATAAGCGACGCGTAAGCTTTTCTGAAGATGACTTGCTCTCTCTCTCTCTCTCTCTCTCTCTCTCTCTCTCTCTCTCTCTCTCTCTCTCTCTCTCTCTCTCTCTCTCTC
>JAWWML010005729.1:0-39735 GCA_035047165.1 Ormyrus rosae
CCCTGCCTCATACGCAGCAGGGCCCCGGGCTTGGGACCGGCGTAGCGGAGTTGTGTGTGTGTGTGTGTGTGTGTGTGAGTGCAGACGCCGTATCTCAGCTTCTACTGAACGGATTTTCATCGTTCACGATTCATTTTTTGTTTGCTTCTTTTTGTGATGGCGGCAAAAAAAATCTTTTTTTGTTTAGCTTATATGTTTTTGTTTTATCGCAAATTTTCGATTTTTGAAAAACTTAATTTTAATTTTTTTTAATGATAGGATTGAAATATTTGAATTGAACAAAGGTTAACAACAATTTTTAACAATTTTTAACAATTGTTGTTAATATTACCGCTCGAGGAGTTTGGACCTCAGTCTCCACTGCCGCTACGCTGCTCGCTGCCTGCAGCCGCTCGCCGTCTCGAGTTCTGTGAATTGTACGTAAATACGCTGGATCGCACGAGCCTATTCTACGCTCGGATTCGAGCTTCAAAAAGTGTGCACACGAAAACGCGCACTTCCGTGCCTCGTGGTTCTTTTCGAATACGAAAAGAAACACGGGTATCGAAACTAACTTTCCGCTGATGCACTAAAACACCGGTCTTTCGAATGAATTTTTCGTTCCGCGTTTGCTACCTAAGCTTGCTTCTAGAAATAATCAGAAAAAATATATATAATCTACCGCATTATGTACTTAATTTAATTTCTTAAAATCGAATCTTGTCTTTAATAATTTCCGCACTTTGAATCTCGGACTCTTGGCTGAAATAGCTCTGAGTCCCACGATTCCGCGTATTAAAATTTTAACCTAAATCTAAAAGCTTACTTCAGCCTCGGCCAGCCAGATCGGAACTGAGCAATGGCTGCCGCGACCTCGCTTATCTAAGGCGCGCTTTGGCGCTACCATCGATAGCGCTGTCTCTCTCTCTTTCGTGTTCTCGCTGAGCTGGAGACGCTGCGAGATGGAATCCGCCGTTGAAACGGTGGCGCGGCATTGGCTCCTGCTCCGGGAGTCGGCAGAGTCTTTCTCTCTCTATCTCATCGACTCGGGCCTTCGAGCGCGATCTGTGCCTCGGAGCTCTTCGGCTTGGTTCGGCGGCGCTCGGCTCCCGCTTACGCTCGAGCGTGCTGCTCATTCCCGCATCTTCCGCGCCGACTTAAATTTTGTCGATTTTCTTCTAATACTTTTCTTGCGGGAAGATGCCTGTTTTTCTAGCTTGGGAGCGGTAGTTGAAGTGTTGAGTATCGTTGCTCTTCTGTCGTAGCAACTGGTGCCGCTGCCATTCCCTGCACCGAGCTTTTGCTTTGCCTCCGTTCTCGGGCTTCCTCCTCTCGTGCGTCGTCTGCTGTCTACACAGGCGTTCGCTTTTCGGTCGCGGTACTCGCTCGTAGCCTTTCTCGATGTTGGTTTCTTTCTTGATTTCTTGTTTTAGCCGCTATATTTTTGGTAATTTTCCGCATTTAGAGGTTCCGTTGTCTCGTGACAATATTGCTCGCATTTTACATAAAAAAAAAAATATAAACAAAAAGGAATTAGCCTAAATTCGGTTTTTTTTTTTATAAATTTAAACAGATTTTCAATCGTTACATAATAATAATACATAAATCAAAGTTACAAACTTTTATTATTAACTTCACGTATATTAAGTTTTTTTTGTTTATTTCTAGCTTTATAACTTTTTATTTTCAATGGTTTATGCGATTGCTAATGGATGTATCGTTAGAGGAGCCTTCAATCTTTAAAATAAGTCATTTTAATCTTAAAAATACGAAATAGAACCGAAATTATCCGACAAATTGTATATACGGAGGTGAGTTTTGCAACTAATAATTACGAAATATGCAATAACTCGGCTTCTGAATAATATTTTTGAATTCTGAAAAATCGAGTGGATTTGTACGTAAATATGAAACAAATCTGTCAAATTAAAAGATGATTTTTTTATAACGCCTTGTTTCTACGGCTCTTTAAATAATTAAATTGTTAATAACTTTTTAAATTTATAACTTATGATAAAACACCCTCGATATTCGTAATCAGGAGATCAAAATACATCTAGAAAACCTTTGGTGTCTTACTGTACCTTCATCTGCGACGAAACCCCCCTTTACTTCTAGACTATTAAAAACCAAATCTCGCGCCCCAATTGAAATTGAACTGGCTGGCTACGTGACACCTGCTATATTTTCGCTCCTGAATAATTTCTCCTTTCTTCGCATTTAAAAAAAAAAAAAAATAGGAACCAAGTAAGCTGTTTGGTAACCCCTTGTAGATGTTATATAGCAATTGCTTCCTCCTAGAGGAAACATTGTCATAGTAATTTTTGGAGTTGTTCAAAGAAACGGTTATAACTGTATTTTAAGGTGTCAGGAACAAGAATAAATGGTTTTTGAAAAATGTCTCTATGGATGTATGTGTGTGTGTGTATGTGTGTATGTGTGTGTGTGTGTGTATTTTCCACTGTTTTACCGTACATGTCTAAACATTTGCTCTTCATGTCAAAGATGTCATTTCCTTTGCGTCATCCTCTTATTTCTTATTTCTTGTTCTTCTTCTGTTTCATACAGCATAGATCTTTGAGAACTTCAGGTGTGTAGGAACTTGTTGCCCGCCATGCTGTCTCTGATATGAGCATGGATTCTATCAGGTTCTCTGGTGTAATTTTCCGTCCAATTTCAGTTTCCCATGTTCTGCGGGCCTCACTGTAGCGCGGGCACTCAAAGAATACGTGCTCGGCATCCTCACCGACTCCTTCGTATGTTGGGCACTCACGTGAATCCTCATGTTTGAATCTATGAAGATACGCTCGAAAGCGTCCGTACCCTAAAAGCATCTGGGTTAGGTAAAAGTTTACCTCTCCATGTGGGCGGTTGAGCCACGTGTCAACCTGTGTTATCAAACGATGTGTCCATGTTCCGCTGTTAGACGAGTCCTATAGCAGCTGCCACCGGCATAGGCTGTTGGCTCTCTCATTTCTTCTTGTTTCCGTTACACTCAGCGTGGTCAATCCTCTCTGACTGTATAGTGTTCTTCTCTTTTCTGCTAGTACTTCTATAGGTAGCATCCCTGCAATGACGGATGGCATCCTCAGGCACCGTGCGGTAAGCGCTGGCAACCCGTAGGACACTTAGTCGGTAGACTGATGCCACCTTCCGTTTATATTCCTTTGTCTTGAGTGCATCTGCCTAAATGGCAATGCCGTACGTGAGCGCTGATGTAATCGTGGATGTTTGCAGCGTTCTTCTCTTTTGTTTCGGACCTTCAACGTTGGGCATTAGCCGAGACAGGATGGTCCTAACATTTGACCTTTTAGTTTTTGCGTCCACTGTGTGCTGCTTGAAGCTGAGCCTGGCGTCTATTATCACTCCCAAGTACCGGAGAGATAGTTGGGACGTAAACTCATAGTTGCCGACTCGCAGTGTGATAGTTTCCACTTTTCTTCTACTGGTGATCAGTACTGCCTCCGTCTTATACTCTACGAACCTTAGGTCAGCCGACTCCATCCACTGACGTACTCTTCCGAAAGTTATATCAAAGATGTAGTTGATTTCCTCCAGATGTTTCGCTACGATTACTAGGGCCATATCATCCGCGAATGCAACTAGTTCTGCCTCTTTCGGGAATTCCAACTTCAGTAGCCCGTCGTACATGACATTCCACAGTAGAGGGCTTAGCACTGAACCCTGCGGAATACCACCAGTGTTTCTGTACTCTTGCGGACCATTATCAGTATCATACTCAAGGATCCTGTCTAAAGTAGCTTCCCACTATCTTCCGTAGGGACTCCAGTACATTCATCTTCGTAAGAGCCTACATAATGTGAACCAATTTAGTTGAATTAAAGGCATTCTTTATGTCTAGTGTTGTCACAAGACAATACTTCTTTGTGCCTCTTTCCCACCTTTTGCCGGATATCGCTTTTCTTGCAGTGGAGACGACCCGGTGAATAGAATCTAGAGTCAAGTGGCCTTTGCGGAAGCCGTATTGGTTGTCGGGCAATTGCTATTCGACTACGGCTTCGATCCTTCCGTGGATAATTCGCTCCAATATCTTACCAATCGTGTCGAGCATACAGAGCGGTCGGTAAGATGTAGGTTCGACTGAGAGCTTTTTCTCCTTGGGTAAGAGTACTAGTCTCTGCTGTTTCCAATTGGCTGGAAAAATTCTCTCCTGCAGGCAAGTCTTCTACATATCCAAAAATAATCCTGGAACTGTTTTTATGCTCGCTTTCAGTACTATGTTTGGGATTCCAACAAAGTCTGTTGCTTTGGCGCTTCTGAATCTTCCACAGGCATCCAGTAGTTGCTCCTCTGTCACTGTCAGGATTATTAAGGAACGGGTCTCTGGCTGTTATGGGAACAGTTCTGCCACTATCTTTTTCAGAAGGTTAGGACACGTAGGCGATGACATTGGCTGGCTTCTCAGTTTCGCCATTACCACTCTGTAAGGTCTACCCCATGGATAACTATCGACTTCATTCAAGAGCTCTTTCCAGCATTTCTTCTTATTTCGCTTGATGGCCTTACTTAACTTTCGGCGCAGCTCTTTGTATTTCTTCTCCAGTTACGCGTGGTTGGTTTTTTCCGTTCACGTTGAGAGTCGCTTTTCCCGCATGCACTCTTTGCGTATCGATTCAATTTCACTGTTCCAACAATACACTAATGAAAGTCTGCTGGCTGTACGTTTTCGTGGCAAAGTGGCATCACAAGCCTTCTTCACTCTCGTTTGCCCTCTCTGTAGCACTATTACCATTAATCGGACGATTGTCCAAGGCTTCCCGGAATGTATTATATTCAAAGGCGCTTGCCTTCCAGCCAATTCCGTTGATCTTCTTTAGTGGAGTTTTGGCTCTTCGGCCACTAGAAACTTCCCAGGATATTACTCGATGGTCGCTGGCGGTGTAGATATCCATGATCTCCCACAATTAGTGACCTCTGAGAAGGGTCCTACTCTCGAAGCTGAGGTCCACTATCGATGTTGCCTCGCCTCTTGCAAACGTGGGTTCGTTCCTGCTGTTCATTAAGACCAAGTCTAATGTAGACATCGCTTCAAGCAATATTTTCCCCCTAGCATTGGGTTCCTTACTAACCCAGTCGACTGCCCCGGTATTGAAGTGCCCAGCTATTGCTACGGGAGAGTGCTGCTTCGCATCCGTAGTCAGTCGGTCTAGAAAGTCGGTAAACTCGCTCATACTCAGACTAGGTTGCGCATAACAGCTGTAGAAATATATTCCGCCCAGTTTGGCTCTCACAAAACCATTTTCTGAACTGCTCACATTACCTTGGAATGTATAATTACCGCACGACCAGATAACGGCCTTCGAGCTGGTATCCACCTCCCAGAGCTGTGTCCCCAGATGCCGGTATGGTTCCGAGATCAACACCAAATCAGGCTTCAGCTTCCGCACCGTCTGCGTGAGCAGGTCGTACTTGTAGTGCATCTTTGTATGCTGGACACCTGATGCTACCAGCAACGTGCGCACAGTCCTTTATGCTGTCCTTTTCAGTACAGAGAGCACATTTGGCCTCCTTGCAATTAGCAACTTTGTGACCACCCTCTCCACATTTTACACACAGGTTGGATCGGTCGACTAGACTCTTACACTTGCTTGCAAGGTGTTCAAATGCCCAGCACTTAAAGCATTTCATGGGCCTCCTTACTCCTCTTATTTGGCAGTTGACCCAGCCTATCCTGATCTTGCCATTTTCCCGAATAATTTTCTTGGTCACGGCTGACGCCAATCGTACAGTGGCCGTCTGCGTGCCTCCATACGCCTTCCGTAAGCATTTGACTGCGTCCAGCGGGATTTCAATGTCCTATCCGACTGCGCTTTTCAATACCTCGAGAATGTCCTCCTTGCTTGTGGCTTCATCGATGTATTTTATCTCGAGTTCTTCTTCCGGTGCTTTGATGATCACTGTAGCCTCGCCTCCGAGGAGTTCTTTGATGGCCTTTTACAAGGAAGGGGCCTCTTCGGTGTTCCCCCTTGTAAGAATAATCCGCATATCTCCAGTGACTTTTACGGATCTTGTATACGCACTTTTGAGCCATAACTAAACTAGAACTTTTTCCTTGAGGATGCTGTTCGATGGCTCTTGCTCCTCGATGATGATGTCCAGGTGGTGCGCTTCGTAATTTTCGGGGTGTAGGTGTCCATTTACCTTAAGGTGAATATCTCCAACTACCAGGTCGTCGATGTTCGGATGGTGGGCTCCATAATTCTCAGGGTCTAAGTGTCGTTTCGTCTTGAACACGATGTCTGACGACACTTGCTCCCAGAGACCCTTAGACCCCGAAAACTTCGGAGTGTACCATCTGAACATCATCATCGAGGAGCAAGTGTCATCAGATAGCGTCCTCAAGGTGAATCGACACCTTGGCCCCGAAAACTACGGAGCCCACCACCTGGGTATCATCATCGGCGACCTGGTACTTGGACATGATCACCTTAAGGTTAATCGACACCTTAACCCCGAAAACTACGAAGTGCACCATCTGAACATCATTATCGGTGACCTGATCATGGTTTCTACATACACTATCGGTAGAAGAAAAGCAGCAATCTGAACTGAATTTTAATTTTATTAAAATTGTATGAAATAAATTTATTGAATAATTATCACATTATTATATTTTTTATATAATTATATTAAATATTATTATGATTAATCATTTTTTTAGTTAATATTTAAATTAAATTAAAACTAGAAAATATAAAGAATGTAATAATTATTCAATAAACTTATAAGTCTGGGTCTACCGATATTATCGGTAGAATTCATGTTCCTTATATGGAAATTCATATGGAATTCTAGCGAGAATTTCTTGCGAAATCTAGTTAGAACATGAAAATCTACTTAAATTCTAGCGATATTATCGGAAACTTGCTACCAGGGTAGTTTTATATTTAAATTATTTAATTTAAATCGTTGTTTATTTATAATATTTAAAACTTTTCCCCGGCTTATATGGTTGTTAAGAGTAAGTATGTTTGCAGTTTACGGTTTGACTGTTATGATCAGTTTTCTCTATTTGGTTTTTTATTCCTTCGCTGTCTTTTCATTTGGCCCTAAATGACATTAAAAATAAAGATTTTAAGCCCTGCTACATGCCAATCCATCCAACGGTTCAAAGTAGAGTTGACGCCGAACTCCTAAAAACCAAAGTTTTCAAAAAACAACAATAAAAGAACTTGTTATTTTCTTCTGAAAACATAATACTTGGCACAGCACTAATTTCTGAAACAATAATTACGACTTTTATTGAATGGTTAAAGTTGATTAAAGATATTCTTCTCGCACTCCAATGCTATAAAGAAAAGACTTCTGTAGACAATTGAAGCTCTTCTTTTTTGAACACTGGACTTCAGCATTAGTTGAATAATATCAGGATCATTACTAAATCCAGAATTTCAAAATTATTTCTTCTCCAACAAGTAAAAGGTTGTTGTAATCCATGCGTATGATGTTCAAAACAGGATGTCTATAATATGAAATAACGGTGCTGAAAGTGCACATGTATAAAAGCTCTTACAAACTACACTTTTATAATAATATTTAAAACACAACACTATATCAAAAAACAGCAAAAAGTAAAGCCTAATCTTGGCTTAAGAGTAAGACCTGAAACAAAAAAAATGAAAGTTCCTTTTAGCTTGACCGCTTGAAATGACTGTGGAGCTTTCAAATTTACCTGCTTTGAAATAGTAGCAGTATCCTGGAATGTTTTCTTTGAAGACATTAAATGATTATACACTTTCCTTCAAAGAATAAACAAACATGGTTAACCTCAATGCACACTTGTGAAAAACCATTAGGACTAAAAAGCGATCAGCTGACAAAACGCACAGTCTGCGGCGTTTTACTTTTACTTTCTAACTGCTCGATCGAGGCGCCTCTCTCGGTCACGTCGCGCACTTCAGCGTGGATTGTTGATGCCCGCCCGACTTTTGCAAAACCGAGACTTCGCCTCAGTTTTGCTGGTCAGGGGCGGGCATCAACAATCCATGCATCTTAAAAAAAATGCATAAGGTTAAAAAAATTATTAACAATAATTACAATATAAATGTAGTTTTTATTTGTATTATTACAAAAATTTATATTCTTTCAAATAATTCTTAAAAGTTAATTAAACATTAATACATTGAAAAAAATTAGTAATTTCAATTCAATATTTGTTTAAAGGTTGTCAAGTAAATATTTCTTTGAATCAACTAAACATTTTTTTTTTAATTAAATGTATTTTGTTGTTTCAAGGAAATTTTCAGTTTATTCAAATAAATATTTACTTGGAAAACCTTTAAAGAAATATTTTGTTAAGTTACTAATTTTTTTGGTTTATAATAATACAAAATTTATACTTACTAAAATAATTTAAAATTTGGTTTTAACAATTTCAACTTTGATTTTGACATTTAAATTTTTTCAATATGTTAAAATTGATTTGAGATCAATCTTTTATGGACTTTTTTTTCTTACGAATGATTTTCTTTTTCACATTTGCAATTATTAATATCGACAATGAAATTTGCATTAATAGTAAAGTGAGGTTAAGCAACGCAGTTCTGTGCGGACACTTGGACGTGCGAGTGAAATAGAACGAATGCGCGCGAGCGCTCAGGTGCAGTGAGCCGGAAAGTCTCGCAGCTAATCAGAGCATGACGTTAGCTTAGCTGGCCGCAAAAGTCGCGCTTTCTGGTCTGAAATCGAGCCGGGAAGGACACACTTTCGGCCAGGGGAGCAAGAAAATCATATTTTAAGCCGTAGCTTTTAAAATGTTTTTAATTTGTGCATGAAATTTTGTTGCTAAGTTTTGGATAAAATATAGAATCAAAATATCATCAAATAATAAAAAAAATTATTTTTTGAAATTTTTTCGGTATATAACCCCCTTAACTTAAGAGAGGAATCACCTACAGTCCCTTTTTTCACTCATAAAATTTGTGTGTATACATTTGAACATAGTTACAACTATTTTTTTACTTTTTTAAACTATACTTAATATTAAAGTACCGTTTATTTTCTTTCAGGAGCATGATGAATTATAGATTTGCAGTTTATCAGTTCAATGGATGCACGTGTTTGATAGTTAATGATGTATCAAATCAAGGATGCGAAAGATGACTGCCTTTGAAAAAATCATTGTTCTCACTTAAGAATTTCAAAATGATCTTCCGATTTTTCTACACACTAGAATATAAACAAAACTGTACAGTTTGCATACATTTTTTCATTATCAGCCTTTCCTTTATATAGTGTAAAAAAATGATTTTACAAAGTTTGAATTATCAATTACAAAAAATTTATTTGGTTTATAAAGAAAGATTCTTTAAAATATTGCTTATTAGTTTTCTTCGTGCTTAAATAAATTTTAAATTCGAATGTTTTTATATAATAAATTTTTCATAAAAAATTCTTATTTGATTTAATTTATTCCAAACCCTACATAACCTTTATAGTACCAGTAAGAATACTGTTCTATTCTGTAAGTTTGATGTTGATGGTCTTCTCTCTGTCTACTTGCATTTGTCCAGTACCACTGGATAGAGGTGACTATTTTAAGACATACTGTTAAGTAACTGCGAAATAAACTTTTCCACCTTTACTTATGTACTTACATAACCTTTAAACGTCCCATACAGACTCGGTTTATTTAAAATAAATCACTAAAAAGCAAAAAAACAAATGATAATATAGATTTTGACAATTTATTATAATTCTAAAACTTAATTAAAAATTTTATACAATGTTAATACATCACATTCAGATCAGTTCGCTTATAATTCTTATATTCGATAACAATAATTCACTCGCAGATAATTATCTAAATATAGCGTACACTTAACGGGAAATTCAATTAAAAGCAAAATTCTTTTTCTTTAGAATAAAATATAATCTTATTATAACTTTTGAAGCAACTGAATTTTGTGTATAATTATTATATGTTTTATCGTTTATCTTACGGACGTTAGGGAATTCAAACTCTCGTGTTAAGGGTACCCCGTTACGATTGATGAAATGTTCAGGAATATTAAAATAGATTTGGGCTAATGTTTTTTGAGTATTTAAGATAAGGTTTGGCCATATTAGTAGCTTCCTAAGCATAACCTGCGTACAACTTAAAAACCATTATTTTCAGAAATTTATTTCTTCTCTGTAAATAAAAATGACACCTTCTAAATAAATCAGACTTATACAACATATTTCGACTATTATATATGAATTTTTTCGAGTCATAAGATACAGTCTGCCGCCCTTAAAAACATTCTCAAAATATTCAAAATACAATCACTACTTGTTAAAGGGGTACAGTAAATTTTTTGTTTTAAATTTCATCTTTATTGATGAAAAATACAAAAGAATTTTTTTTGCTGCCTGCTCTTTAAAGTCCTATAACTATTTCCGTTAACAATCGAATTTTGTTTGTAGTTACTGTGCTTCAATAAATAAGATGCGAGACAGACTGCGTCTCAATAGAAAACACATGTTTTCGGTTTTCTTATTTTGTAAACATCTTTCCAATTTTACAAACATTTGTGGGTTATTGAATGTAAAAATAATGTTTTTATATTGGCAGAATTAAAAGTCATTTACAATAAATTGTTGTTTTGTCACGGTGCGTTTTTAAGCAATATTATTTATTGCTCAACGCATCTGACGTCTAATTAATTTATTTACAGAACCGATAGTTAATTCGGGCAATCAACACGAATTGGAAATTGTTAAATAAATAAAACATACACACAATTCAATTTTAACAACTCTATATATTCTTTAACTTATTCTTTAACTTAAATAACGCAACACACACACATTTATCAACGTCTTTAATTTAGTTGATCAACATGACTGACTCTAACTTAAACTCCACTCTTTTAACATCTATCAATAAATCCTCGAATGCTATTTGATCGCCGAGCCCGCAACTTCAACTCCAACGAATAACTTCAAAACAACAACTCAACTCCATTCCAAAAATTACAACCGCAAGGAAATACTCAAAACCGGCTTAATATTTCTCGGCGATCCAAGCAATACTGAACTCGTTAAAATCTAATCCAAATTCATGTGATTAGATTTGCGAACGTGTTCGCAGACACATTAATTAATAGTATCTCATTTCCTCAAAAATTAAAACAATTAATTTGTCGTCGTCGTTGATTGTCCCGAGCTATCGGCTGTTAAGCTGCGCCTGTAAAAAAACTCCTTTTTAGCATTGGACTTATATGTTGAGGTGGCCACACGACATCCGTCGCAGTTTGTATCATGTTTTAGGGCTAAAGACCGATATTATAAATAAAAGTAAATAGATAAATAAATAAATAAAAACAAGAGTAGATATTAAAAACTATATTATTATATGTTATCTCGTTCGAGGAGATTAGAAACGTAGTAACGCTACTTCCACACGAATTAACCACAATTTCAGGGTTTCAAAACTTCCGGTACGCAGCGGTTTTCCGCGGCGATCGGTGAACCTATGCTCATAACGTTTCTTGTGTGCGAATAAGCCGCACGTTTCAGAGTTTCAACCTACGTCTTTTACAGTTTCAATGCCCGAAAGGGATTCATTTACAATGGGGAAAAGGAAGAGAGAGTTGGAACAGGCTAAGGAAGATAGGGAGAATATTTGGAAGAAGCTGAATAGCATGGAAGAAATGCTACGTGTCAGCATAGAAGCTTATCTGCGCAATCTAACGCACAGTGGGCTAAAACATAAGAAAAATGGACGAAAATCATGCTCGCCTAGGGATTTTGACCAAATGAAAAAAAAAACTATTGGAAGTACTTCAGGAGATGCTCAGCTTCAAATGTAGATACCGCTTGTTGACTCATTTATGACTCGTTTTTTTATTCATGACTTTAAAATGAGGTATATATCATGATTTTTTTGAAAATTTTTCACTTTATTAACTCATAGAAACTAGACAAATATTTACTTGCTCACTTTCACTGCACGGGTCCCAATATTTTCATATAATATAACAATAAATCGTGTGACTTGGAACATTTTTAATGTTTATCGCATTTTTATGAGCCAATTTTGAATTTCTATGTTTAACTTTTTTAACAAAATTATATTTCCGTGGCCTTAAGTCTAATAAAATTTATATAATGAGACCGTTATTTTGTTTATTTTGAACCATATAATATCGAATCGTAAGCCCTTTGGCAAAAACGTATTCACCTATTGTTTAAACATCAATTGTTTAAACAATTCAAGTAAAATTATCTTTTATTTTAATTGAAATATTTAATTTGAACTTAATCTTGATATGTAAGTCTAGTGGCGAGAAGGTGCTCAGCAATTGCTTAAATATCATTTGTTAAAGCAACAATCCTTTAAACAATTAAGACAAAATTATCATTTATTTTATTTGAAATTTGCTTCCTCCTAGAGGAAGCATTGTAATAGTAATTTTGAAGTTGTTCGAAAAATCGGTTATAATTGTATTGTATAAAAATACCTATAGTTTCAGACAAAAAAAGTTACCCTAGCGCTTGTGGTTCTTTTGTTTTTAATAAAAACTGGTTTTTTTAAAAAAAGCTTATAATTGTTAAATTAAATTATCAACTACTCTGAAAAAAATTTTGGTAATTAACATTATATAGAACTATAATCTATACAATTTTCAAGCGATTTTATCAATTAGTTTTTGAGAAAAAAGGTGAAAACTGAAAAAAATTAACGAAAAAAAATTACTTTTCTAAATCCACATTTTAAATTCAAAATAACCCTCGAATAGTTTTAAAATACATAATTTTAATGGAAATCAAATGTACTTTAAGAATATTCATCTATATTTTGTACATATTTAGCAAAAATTGAAAAAATAATTAGTCGATTTGGGTGAAACATTTTATTAAATTTTAATAATTTACAACATTTCGATGGATTTACCATCTCTTTTGTACCTGAAGAGGGTCAAAATTCATTCATATGTTAAAAACAAAAATAATTATTTTTGTAAAAAAACATTTTTCTAAAAACTATATATTATTTAAACAAGACCTTGAAATCCTTTATATGGTGGAATCAAAACATTGTTAATTAAGAACTTGTAGATACTGAGTATAAAAATTGCAAAATTAAAATTTAAAAAAATATAATAAATCACTCAACTTACATTTTTCAATGATAGTACAAAAGAATTTTTATTCTTAAAACTGTCTATGATTATACAAAAAAATTTCAAATAAAATAAATGATAATTTTGCCTTAATTGTTTAAACAATTGTTGCTTTAACAAATGATATTTGAACAATTGCTGAGTACCTTTTCGCCACTAGACTTACATATCAAGATTAAGTTCAAATTAAATATTTCAATTAAAATTAATGATAATTTTACTTGAATTGTTTAAACAATAGGTGAATACGTTTTTGCCAAAGGGCTTACGATTTATTTAATCCTACCTATTTGATGAATTTACTCGCACAGGTGTTTAAATCTCAATTCCAAATTTA
This sequence comes from Ormyrus rosae, assembly GCA_035047165.1. Classification (NCBI taxonomy): domain Eukaryota; kingdom Metazoa; phylum Arthropoda; class Insecta; order Hymenoptera; family Ormyridae; genus Ormyrus; species Ormyrus rosae. The sequence continues at coordinate 13,447 of JAWWML010005729.1, forward strand.
AGATATTATTTTTCCTTTTAAAATTCTACGTATTACTACTATTCTTCTATTAGAAGAAACGCGTAGTATTTTCTTCGAATCTGGTGCAAAATTCTAGGAAGGAATCACGTGTATTGTAATTATACTTTCTTTTAGGCGGCGAGCGCTAAGCCGCGAACATAAACAGAGCGCGCGCTCGAGATTTTAATCCCTTGCTCTCTCTATAGTTCGGCTAATTTAAATTTTTATTTCTGTTAATGTAATTTCCGCGTGCTGCAGTTTGTCGACCGGGTTCTTAAATTTTAATCTTTGATTTTAAATTGAAAATTGTCTGTTATTGCCGTACTTATTGTTATTTATTTGTGTTGAAAAATTAAATCTTAAGGTTGTTGAATATTTCGGTTAGCATTTGAACCGTGTGATTAAAATTATTAATCCGAGATGTCAGTCTTTCGCATTTTTTTTCCATGCGTGACTCGATTCTCGCAATGTATCTTTGAAGCTCTGAATTTTCTTTAACAATTTCTAAATTTTCGCGGCGGTATAAGTGGACGAGCCTCTCAAGATCGGTTATTTGTTCGATCAACATCTGTTGGTTGATGTTTATTTTGGCTGAACCCTTCATCAGCTTGATAAGATTGCCGCGGGTTTCACCATGATCGCATTCGAGCTCTTCGTACTGCTCTTCAAACATGTACAGCCGATTACACAGTTGGCTTCCGTGAAGCCCTTTATCAATACGCGGTATCATTCGCGATTCGCGCTTTTTAATTATTCGTGGTTCTTTGATCCTTGGCACCTAGCACTGCTTCGTTCCATCAGGGGTACCAATGTAAGGTTATTAGGACGTGTTTGAGGTGCCAAGGTGAATTAAATAATTTATAAAGCAGTGCGATCTAATTTTAGAAAGTTCATTTATTCAAAATTTAAATAGGTGTATGTATACATGCTTAATAATAACGCGGGTTTATAGTTTACTTGTTTAACTCTAACTTATCTCTAATAATATTAATAATTGTTGATTAAATTTAAATATTAAAAATAAAATTTAAGTTCGCGCTAGTACTTATAACAAATATCCTGACGACGAAGGCTTCCTCGACCCGGTTCTTCCTCTTGCGAGGTTACCGGCCTAGGAAGCAGGAGATGCCGCACTTACCTTGTGTAACGAAGTACTGCGCAACTTGGACGAGACCGGCGCTCTGGCTATCCGTCCTGGGTAGAGGATCGTGGGAAAATGGGTATCGAGAGCCTCTTTCGGTCCCCTTTTATAGGCAAATTTCCCTTTGTTCGCGGATTTAATCCGATTTTTGACAAAAGGGTAATTTGTTTTTATTTGATTTTTCTCCGATTTTAAAGTATTTTCCGAATGCGTGGATGCCTCCATTGCATGCTCCGCGATGCGCGCTCTTGATTGAGACGTCGCGCGTCGCGGTCGCATTTTTCTATCGGACGATATGTGAATTTTTCGCTTTGATTAAAATCTTATTTACATCTCGCGAAATGTAAATTAAGTAACCATGGCGCTCGAAGCTCTCAGCTCACTCTCGAATATTCGATTTTCTTATATAAATGCGTGTTCACATATGTGGACATTAGTACTTTTTGGAATAAAAAATTGCGTGGGAGTCGTTTATATATTCAAAAAATAAACCACTACAAAATCCAACCCCTTTCATTCCACATTAACCGAGTTACTAACGAAATAATCCACAATAATTTTTTATAGCACTTTTAATTTAATAATGGTCGCGATAGATTTTGCTTTCTTCTGACTGCAATTATAATAGGCAAAAATTAATTTTTAATTAAATAACGTGATCGCTTCTCGTAGAATTTTATTCAAAGTAGTTAATGGCACCGGCGATTTCATAAAAAAAAAAATTAGGGCACGTCACAATCGTAAGTTCAATATTTGTCCACATAATTGTATATCAGGATATAAAATTTTGTTTAATTATGAAGTAATTCCATCATCAAATATCCCTAAGTCAATAATTAATTCAAATGAAGAACTAAAGAGCTGCGGCATAGATATAAATAAACTGCTTAGTTTAGGTTCTATTAGACCCTGCACATATGCCGAAAGACAGTTTGTGCATCCTTTTTCCTAGTCGACAAACCTTTCGGTGGTAAAGATACTTTATTTAAAAAATTTAAATAAATTCATAACTGACCATTTCAAGGTTGAAGATGTGAAATTAGCATCGAGATTAATTACTGAAGTCTTTTATGGCCCTTATTGATTTGCAGGACGCTTATTATTTAGTCCCTATGCATGCAAATAGTAGAAAGTTTCTGAGATTTTATTTCCAAGGTCAATTTTATGAATATTTAGTTCTTCCTTTCGACTTATCGACAGCACCGTTTATTTTTACTAAAATTGTTAAACCATTAGTAAATTACTTACGAGGCAAAGGACTCTTATCGGTCGTCTACTTAGATGATTTTTTTTGTATAGGTACAGATTTTGAAGAATGTATATATGTAATACTATTAGATCTACGATAGGCTAGCCGAAGTCTTCTGAAGTATTTGCGAAGTTCTACAATCGGCCGATTACGGCACCAAAAGACACTTTTGCGAGATCTGTTATCTTATAAGTTCTAATTTGTATAACGAATATATTGATAAAAGTATCAATTAAAATTCTTGTAAGGAATATTTTTTGTCAAATAACATAACTTTCAGAAAAATTGTTTGATATACTCTAAACATCTACGTTTTTAATCTCCTCGAACGAGACAAAATGTTCAATCAAACGAACTTACAAGTGAAATTCGATCGAAATTATATTAAAGTCTCATTCTAGGAGATTACAATCCACCACGATATATGTCGACCCACCCAGTTGCAAAAATATTAGTGAATCACTAATATTTTTAGACTATTTATTATAAAATTCATATATAATAGTCGAAATATATTGTATAAGTCTGATTTATTTAGAAGGAGTCATTCTTATTTACAGAAAAGAAATAAATTTCTGGAAATAATGGTTTTTAAGTTGTACGCAGGTTATGCTTAGGAAGCTACTAATATGGCCAAACCTTATCTTAAATACTTAAAGAACATTAGCCTAAGTTTATTTTAACATTCCAGAAGAAGAGCATTTCAACTATCTTAACTGGGGGCACCCTCTTGGCACCCTTTGGCACCCTGCACCCTGTGCCCGGGCGATAAACTCCCACTAGAGCCAGAATCCCCTATTTCGCCTCCTTGGTACACAATGTACTATTTTGTGCCTGTTTTGCGAACGTGGGTGTACTTATAAGCGCACGAAAAATCGAACTTTTCGTCCATGGGGTTAAAAACTAGTATAAGCACCACGGGTTGTAAGAAGATTCTGATTTTCGTGTGAATTGGGCACTCGTTTCATCTAAAATCCCCTATTTTGTATCACTGCGGCGTCGACCTTAACATTAATGTGTTATACAACTGACGCAGTGCTCCATATTGTCCGGAAATCGAGTTTTATTGAATAACTTCGTATCCTGATACTTCTTTGAAAGATGTTTCATTCGCGACATTTCATCCAATATACGTTTCGTTCAAAGGAATATTTAGTCCAAAATGACATTTCTTCCAAAGGACACTTCGGCCACCAGTACATTTCGTCCAAAAATAAAATTTGGAAAAAATATATTGTTGGGCATATTCAAACTAATTGAGGAGCCGGATCGAAAAACCGACTGAGAGCTCGGCCGTAGCCAAAAGACACAATTGTAGGGTCGATCTTTGAAAGCCTGTAAATCAATTTTAAAAAAATACTATCATGTAGAGTACACAGACAACTTTTTTAAATTTATAAGCTTTTGTTTCGATAAAAATAGTTAACGATATAAAAAATAAAAACTGCAAAATTTTTATCCATTGTTGCGTCCTGCGTAAAATATATGAAATAAAAACGTAACGCTTTCCTCTAAGCCTTGTCTAGAAAGTGCACGTGCAACTGTGTAAGTCTCGAAGCGTAAAATAGGCCCGAAACTCGGAGTATATTTTCATCGCGAGAAGACTGAATGCATAGAAAGATAAGGGCAGAATGTCAACGAGCCGAATTCTGGGAATCTTAGCCCAACGGCCGAAATTTGACAACTTTACGATTTCCTAAATTACACTTGCCACTTATATCAACGGTTTTTCTCAGCATGGAAAAACATCCGGCCTAGTGAGGCAAAATCTCTGGGAATTTTAGGCAACGGACGATATCGGCGATTTTATGACTTCCAGACGCGCGCGCGTGCATCTTAGACAAGCGCACCCGTCCCTTTTTTTTATGACTAAAGTTCGTCGACGCTCGAAACGCAGGTCAAAAAGACAGTATACTCTAACACTGGTTAGAGGTAAATATTATAAACTAAATAAGTTTAGATTCATTTGAAAAATTAGTAATTCCAATATAAAATAATAAAAGCGCAGGCAAAGTTTATGCATCATTAGTTTGTTATAATAAATTTTGTTAGAGTATAGGATTAATTTTTTTAAATACAAAAATATTATAAAATTATTATGACAATTAGATGATAAAAAACAGTTGCAATGAATATGTGGCTAAAGAAAAGGAAAATAAACGAAACTAAACAATTGTTAATTTTTAAATTTAGTAAACTTAAAATTAAATATATGACTGATATTTGCTGTAAAAAGATTGTAATTTAGCAACAATTCATACTATAAGCGATATACTTTAGATGTGAATATTATTAACAGATAGACAATAATTAATTAAGAAAAGTTTTTGTAAAAGGCAACGGATTGGAAAGACGCCTTATCTCAATGAAGCGCTTTTCCTCTCCTTCGCGCTTCGAGGAGAGAGGGAAATCTAGCATCCACTTGCAAGGGCCTCACTGGAGGGCTGCCTCGCGGCGCAGCTCCGAAATCCAGTATAAATAGAGGCCCACTCCAGGGATGAGATTAGAACGAAAAAGATTTCCTCGTGACACGCTAGTCGATATCCGTGGAATATCTTTTCTTTTCGAATTTTCCACTCTCTCTAACTATTTGTTTTAAATTAAAGAAATAACGCTAACTACTTGTATTAACTCTACACAAAAAATAAAAGTAAATCAAATTTAAAGAAATAAAATATTTCTTTTCTTTATTTAATCCTATTTTCAATTTATCGAGTAGATTGACCTAAATTTAAAATCAAACAATTCTATTTTCTATATTTGGCTGTGCTTAACATCAACTTGTTAAAATTCAATTATCGTATCTTATTTTTTCATTAAGTATACAAGTGATTTAACCGGTCCAGCTTAAATTGATTTAACAATAAACGAAAAATATTATTTCAAGTCGATAAGCCAAGTGACCTCACCGGTTCAGTTTTGACTGAAATAATAAGCCAACAAGCCAAGTGACCTAACAGGTCCAGCTTAAAGGCAAATTTTAAAGTCACCCTGAACGCCTAGGGGGGATAGGGCAGGAAACCGTGAAGATAGACCGGGCTAGCCGATCTATTGGAGTGTGTTTCAGCCTTCGCGACGCGGGAGCCCGGTTACCTCCTTTTCCGAAGTAAAACTACCTTGCGCCCCATCCCAGCTATTGCTCAGTGGCGCAGGCTAAAACGGGGAATAACCGCGAAAGTCATTCGTTACGTGACACCATCGGAATCATTAAATTTCGAAATTTAAATTGCTGTATCTCTGTAACATATACATAAAAATTTTCAGCATAGATAAAGTAAGTTTAATAAGGTATCAGTGTAATAAGATATAATTAATAAGTGCTCTATCCAAAAGGTTAGGTTTCTCGTGATTTGACGAAAAAAAGTGTGTTATAAAACTTCTCTTTGAAAAAATTTTGAGCGAGAAAATTGTTCCTCGATACATAAAGAAGTTTTTCACAAAATTTTACATTGATTTGATGATTATTAATCGAGATACAGCGATTTCAAATCGCGGCTGCAAACGTTCCGTCAATCAAAACGTACAACTTGGTCAGCTGTTCTGCTTTTCTGCTGTACGCCGCGATACGGAACTCCAGCCGGATCTTGAAATTCGTTTTTTTTTTGTTTTATTATTTAAAAATAAGACATTTTTTTATTTTGACTAATGAATGCTTTCACACATTCTTTGATACTTCTAGAACACATTTCTGAACTAAAAAAATGAGTTTTTTTTTGCTGATTTTAGACTGTATCCTACCCTTAAGTTCAGATTATATTAAAAAGTCCAATTAAATTGTAGATAGGCGCACTATAAAAGTTCGCGTAACTGTCTCATTTGGCTATCGCTGAGACGATCATTGCTTTCCGGGATCGGAGTGAAATTGCTTCGCATGTACGAGAAATTAATCAACACAAAATTTGTTTAAAACAGGATTATTTATTACAGAAAAACTCATTTTACCTCTTTCATTTTTATTCTTTTGTGTGTTTTTTTTTCGAGGGTGGAGTATGGGAAATCTTACATGAACCCGTACGGTCTTCCAAGGCCCGCGCCGGGCCGGATGACGACTTCCGCCGGCAACAGGCACCAGAAAGGTCCCGCACTTCCAGGTAGTGTGGGATTCTTATCCACTAAAACCCACAAACCCTTTTCTCCATGGCTGAGCCATCTCAGAAATGTGTGTGTATGTATTCACTTCGTTTAACATGTATGTAACATTTTCTCTTCTTGTCCAAGTCCTCATTTCTTTTGCGTCATCCTATCTTCTTGTTATTTCTTGTTCCTCTTCTGTTCCACACAGCGTAGATCTTTGAGACCTTCAGCTGCATAGGAACCTGTTGCCTGTCAAACTGCTTTTGATATGAGCATGAATTCTATCAGGTTCAGCGGTATAATTCTTCGTCCAATTTCGGCCTCTTATGTTCTGCGTGGCACACTGTAGCGTGGGAACTCAAACTCCTTCGCAGGTTGGGCACTCCCCCTGAAAGCATCTGGGTCTAGTAGTAATTTAATTCTCCATGTTGACGGTTGGCCTCATCTAGGTGAATTAAAGACATTCTGTATGTCTAGTACCGTCACAAGACAGTATTTCTTCGGTCCTTTTTCCAGCTCTTACCGGATATAACTTCTATGGTAATGGGAACGATCTGGTTAATGGCATTGAGAGTCAAACATCCTTTGTGGAAGCCGTATTGATTGTCGGCCTATACTTAGCCATAGAAGTTTGATACTTCTATGGCTAAGTTGCTCCAATACCTTACCAATCGTATCTAGCATAGAGCAATCGGTAAGTCGAGGGTTCATCTGGGGAATTTTTCCGCTTAGGTAAGAGTACTATTAGTCTTTGCTATTTCCAATTAGCTGAAAAAATTTTCTCCTGAAAGAATGTGTTGTACATGTTCAAAAATAATTTTGGCGCTGCATTTATGCTCGCTGCAGCGGAATAATCGGGATTCCACCAGTACCTGGTGTCTTGGTTTTTCCGGATCTCACAGGCATCCATATTTGTATGTATATATGTGTAGGTGCATCTGTGTGTGCATTTTTATTTCTAACGGAGTGAGACGATTAAGGGAAAGATCTTACTAGACCATAGAATAACATTGTTTCTAGGGTCATAGAATCAACCCCAGAACCTTGGTGGGGGATGAGCGTGAATAGCATGTTTTAATACAATATTGGGTATGCCATCCACCTGGAGCTTTGTCATTCCCCACTTTTCTGCATGCAATTAGCATTTCCTCCTAAGTGATAAGGGGATGATTTTTTCGATTACTCCTACTTCACTACTATATGGTTCGTGCAGTTGCCTGGGGAACAGTGCAGTAATCATCTGGCACAACAATACCGGGCACTTGGGAGGGGGGACGCATAGTGGTTTTTTTCCAAAAAAGTTGGCCAAAATGCAAATTTTGAAGTTTGAAATTGCATAATATAAATGTCCTGCATATATTTTATAGATACAACTGCAATATGTTTCGGTATTAGTTTTTGAAAAGCATTCAATTTTAACTACTATTGATATTATTAAATATGAACTGTTTTAACATTTTTTAATTTCTTAATTTTTTAGTCTATTTTTTTAAAGTATATTGTATAAAATAAAATTTATTCCTAAAAATTATAAATTCAAAATATCCTTTTACTTAAATATATACCATAAACAAATTTTCTACGCGTCAGGGATAGAAAATATCCTCTAATTTTAGGTTTTATACATAACTAAAAAATATCCAAATTTTAAAGCATTATTTATATAAATTGTATAAAACAAAAAGGTTATCCTCTCTTATTTCTTAAGTGTCAAGAGAAGACTATTCAGAAATATGTCCCGTACAATAAACTTTCAACTTTCCCTGCGCCTACCTGCGTCTTTTAAAACAATCACAAGATTTATGGAAAAAATTATGAATTGCATTTATTGACAAAAGTGTTCATACTTGTACACTAAAAAAAATTGGCAGTGCAGCTCCCCCTTACAAACTAAGTTGCTCCGCTTTCTAGTTTTATGTTAACTGGAATAGCAGTATTACCATGTAACGTTGTATCTCGCCACGTGGCGATTTTCCGTGCAACGAAACTCGATCTCGACACTCTAATTTTCTTAAATATAATTCTTTTAAGGTCGCCAGGTGTTACTCGTCAGTGCCGAATTTATCTATTTTACCTTTACGTTGGTGGAGACTCTTCTTCTCGGAGGAGATTCCGCCGGACTCTCACCACCCGGAAGACGGTGGTTAAAACCTGCTCGCTGGTTACTCTACTTATGCGCTGAAAACGGCATGAAAAAAAATACGCGCAGGAACGGGGAAAAACTCGCGAGGATAATGAACAATCGCAAATTTCAATTAACTAAAAACGCTGGCTTTATTCAGCTATTCTAATTTACATTAACCCGAACAATTCGCGTAACCGGGTCGCTCCCGGGATTCGTCCTCGCCTGGACGCCGCGTCGCCGAGCACTCGCGAATCCCGCAGGAAGAAACCCAAGAAAATACACCGTACTCACGTTATTCCTTTACCGAAACTCTGGAGTACGCCTCGCTGATCAAAGCTCTCGCAGCATGTTCTCGCAGGATCTCTTCGTATTCAACACTTCGCACAAAAGAAAGATCAGCGCACACGCAGCACCGTTCTGTTGGCTAAGTTAACGACGAATGACCAAAAATCGCCGTCTTCTTCCTCTCGCTGGTGTTATTCTCCCGCATCATTGTCGCGGGACGTGGCGATCGCTGATTGGCTGCTGGTGGTCCGCTGATTGGTTATCAGTGTCAACCAGTCGTCAAATCAGTCGCCGAATATCGTTGACTATCGCTGACATCTATCGCAGCTTCTAGCGACGCTTGATTTCGAATTTCTCTGCTTGTGCTGGCTAACGTACCACCTTTAGGCTTTGTCGGTGGAAGATAATAATGAGTCAGCACGGCGTGGGAGTTGCAGAGTTCGAGTGCACTTGTTGCGAGTTGCAGAGAGAACGCCGTGCGCATGCCTGTCAGCTGCGCCTGCAGAGAGTGTCCGCATAAGAGTGTCTCTCTCGCACTCGTGCGCCAGCTGACGTGACGTCACTTGTTATCTTCGCGCATGCAGCCGCGTCCATCTGCTCGCCGGTCGTTCGCTGGTGCAACCTCTTCGCTGGGATGTGCCTTCTCGTCTCTGGTGTTCTGGTGATGTGTCGCTTGTGTTCGCTGGTCTGCTGTTTTTCTTCGAGTTCTGCTGATTGTGATGTTGCTGCGTTGGCCTGCGTGCGCGACTCCAGGCTAGAATCTTTTTATCCCTCCTTAACGACACGAAATAGGTATGTCTCGGTGACGCGTTTTCAGGCAAGGTGTCGTTGCCTTGGCCTTTTCGCGACACTCACTCATCCATCCTTTATTTTTAGTTTTCTAACCTCTCATACATACACTCTCAACTCTCATTCTATTTCTTTTAAACGCTGTCTATCGCTGGAGCAAGCCCTCAATTAAAATAACTAATTGCTCTTTAATTCTATTAACATTTGCAATTCAGCTTACTTATTCGTTGGAATTGCTTGCATGTAAGTGGCTCGCTTACCCACTTTGATATGCAAGGTTTTCAAATCAACTTTTAATTTAGTAGCTCTATTGACCTAGTTTTTGACTCTAATGTTATAAAAATTCTAACGAATCTGTTAAGCCTAATTTCATTACTCTAACTTCTTTCCTTCCTGAGTAATAGAACAAACAAATTGTGTATGCGAGCTGAGCGAACACTGTTTTGCATGTTACGGCTTTTCCCAGCGTCCAGTCCTTTCCTTAACATTCAAATCACTTCCTCTCAGTCCTACATAATTTAATGTAAGTCATCCATCCCCTAAGAATGCCTTGAAACCCCCCTGAATGGATTTTGTCTGGGAAAAGTTGTCTGAGAGAGAGTAGCTCTGTTTTATCGACAGAGCTTAGTGACAGTGAAGGGAATTGTGCGGAGCTCAAATCTCGTCACAACCAAAACAAAAGAGCGTTTTTATAGTATATGCGGGATTGTTACCTGCAAAACAACGTAACTTTACATTTCTTCAGTACACAAAATACGGGCTTCTTACTTAAAATGGAAATAAAAAGATTAGATCTGCATAATGTTATCATTAATAGTGGCAAAAACTCAAGAAAAAACATTCAATTAGAAATTTTTAATTTTGTAGTAGATAAATTAAGCTTTTCAAAAAATGAATTACATGAACAAATTATACGTTTTACACTTCACTCAAGTTCTCAAATATTTTCAAAAGTGGCAAAGGTTTGGTAGAAAAGATATTCGTTTTTGTTTGTTAACCCTTTCAGATCCAATCTACATTGGAATGTACATACAGGAAAGACTGAAAAAATTAAAATCGAAGGATTGAAACAATCTGCAATTTAAAATAATCTTTGAAAATAATTGTGCTGATCATTACAGATGTATTTATACACTTATATTTGTAAGTATGCGCGTATATATGTAGATGTATATAAATATATATCGAAAAAAAATTTTTGTTTACCAGTTAAATCTTATATTTAGACCATAACAAGTCAAAATATACTTAAAAAAGTGAGGTATTATGGCTATATTTAATTCAATTCTGAAAGGGTTAAATTTCAAAATGAAGTTCAATTTTGAAAATCAAACAAGTACCTCAAGTACGAAAATTTTATTACCATCTGTCCAAAATAAGTTTTGGAATCTTCGCACAAGCTCTGTAAATTGTATAGGAGAGGATACAGTCAGAAATCATCTAGAAATCAAACAAACCGTGACATTTTAAATATATTACTACTTTAGTCTAATCCAGTAATAACTTTATCGAATATTACCCGAAGAAAAACGAAGAAAAGAAGTCCCTTAAAATGAAGATAATATAGACTCATCAGGTTCTGAGTCAGGTTAATTATTATCACAAATAATAAAACGTAAATAATACACTCTATAACAAAATTAACGCACCACTTAATTCCGACGAAAAATTGCTCATTTTCGAAGGTCGATATCTCAGGAAACAAAGGTCTTAGGGGGTCATTTTTGTTTTAAATGAAAGATTATAGTCTCAACTTTAAGATGGTGGTGTTGGTTTTTCAATATAACACAACCCCAATTTACGTGACCTTGAAATTAAAGGTCATTTTTCAAAGCTCAAAATTTGTAAACTTTCGCAACGCGCCATGTGTACAAATTCACTAAATTTATCATCGTTTCCTAGCGATGCCTAAAATCGGTAGTATAAAAAAAAATTCATCTCTGACCATGTCTATCATTCTATCATTCTTAAAAATCTATCATTCTTAAAAAAATACTGTTAGGCGTAATTGTAAAATTTTTTTGATCAAGGGGTACGGATTTTGATTGTTACGGCAGTATTGTAAAATTGTTCAAATCAATTTCTTGGCGCATTAAAAATGCCTCCGTTGGATGAAATTAGTTCCACGCAAATTGTCGCTCTTTCAGAAGCTGTTCTTGGTCGACGTGAGATAGCAAGAAGAATGGGGGTTCATCATTCGACTGTTTCTCGAGTTCTGTCTCGATTAAATGAAACAGGCGCTTATCAACTGCTCGTGAGGACCGTCGTATAATTCGTGCAGCCTTGCGTGAACCGGTAAGAAATGCGCAAACAAATTTTTCAAGATGCTTTACCACGCAGGCAAATTAGTTTGCAAACAGTAAGGAGAAATCTTCACGGAGCAGGTTTAAGATCACGAATTCATGCTAGAGTACCTTTGCTCACAGAGAGACAATGGAGGAACGTCTTGTTCACAGACGAGTCATGATTTTGCCTGTTTGGCAATGATGCTCGAATACAAATTTGGCGTCGTAGGAGGGAGCGTTTCGAGCCAAACAATATTCAACTGACAAGGATTTTTTCCAACGGATCCGTCATGGTATGGGGAGGAATCTCTTTAAACGATTGCATTGATCTTGTTGTTATTCCACCTCCCGGGTTAGCAGCTAGACGCTACATCGACGAAATTTTGGAGCCTGACGTGCTTCTAACGAGTCACCGTATAGGCCCAAATTTTATTTTCATGCAAGATAATGCACCACCCCATTCTGCAAGGATTACTCAGGCTCACATTCGACAACATCACATAGAGATCCTGCCGCATCCATCTAACAGTCCGGATCTTAATCCAATTGAGCATGTATGGGACACGGTGGGTAGATGATTACGCAGTAGGCAAAGATAGCCCACTAATCTTGAGGAACTAGCGGTAGCTCTACATGAAATTTGACACGAGATACCCCAAGACATGATAAGAGCTTATATTAATATGCCTGATAGATTAGCTGAGGTTATCCGACGCCGAGGTGGCAACAAGGTATTAAGGACTTTGTGCATAATTATTACTAATCGGCCCTTTTAAGGGCCACCTCCCTTCCCCACCCACCCACACAAATACAAACACACACACACACGATACGCTAAATTCGATGGACTACCTCCTCGTGGTGCTTTCTAGGTAACACTAAAGTCGACGGTAATATTCGTTTAGCTCTGGTACGAATCCTCCAATATCCAAAAAAAGCGTTTTTTTAATACAATTTTTAAAACGCTGCCAAATTGTCAAAAAAAATCGTAGCGGGTCAAAATTTTTTTTAAATTAAAGGGGAAAAGTTTTACTTTAAGGTGCAATTATCAGAATTATCGAGAAAAAATCACCCACACACAGGCGCGTTGCGAAAGTTTACAAATTTTGAGCTTTGAAAAATGACCTTGAATTTCAAGGTCACGTAAATTGGGGTTGCGTTATATCGAAAAACCAACACCACCATCTTCAAGTTGAGACTATAATCTTTCATTTAAAACAAAAACGACCCCCTAAGACCTTTGTTTCCTGAGATATCGACCTTCGAAAATGAGCAATTTTTCGTCGGAATTAAGTAGTGCGTTAATTTTGTTGCGGAGTGTATATTTGATCTAATTAACCAAATTTTTCTATTTAATAAATCATCTAAATTTTAAATAAATAATAGATGTTCACATATAAACTACTATATTTGTATAAATATTTAATATATTTAAATTAATTACAATCATTTTTAGATTAATCTCACGAATTAAAATTACTCTCCATAATTTAATGCTTTTACACATAGTTCACCAAGTACTGCGTTTAGTAATTTGTTTTAAAAGGTCATATTTGAATTTAAGAGATGAAAAAACCTGGTAATATAAATTTTCAAATAAAAAGATCAAAGTTTGGAGTTTTGGCCAGCTTTATTGAAAAAGAAACACTGTGGGACGTAGGTTCTCTTTATCTTCTTCATTACTATTTTAGAATGTCGACCCAAAGGATCTTTTGGTTGACGTCGTCCTGTAATTCCTTTAGACACCGCCGTTTGTTGTCGTGTATTGTCTTCTTCAGCATCTTTTTAGAGTCCTTCATTTCCAAATTGCGCAGCATCCTCTATTTCCTGGCCTCTTCTAGTCCGATGGTATTTGTTTCGAGCACTCTCAATCAGTTGTGTTTCTTATAGTGTCTGTACAAACATCCCTTTCTCAAACTCCTTTGTTTTCCAGCCAGCTCTAGTATTTCTTGTAATAACGTTCGATTTTCGCCATGTTTTAAATAACTCGTGTAGTGCTCGCTTATGATCCATGAGCCAACCTGTTTAACAAAGCAGCTGCTATCGAAAGTTAAATAAACAACCAGTCCTGCGTTTCCGCTTTTAAAGGTGTTTCCTTGATTAGCAAGTGCTAGATCCAAGAGGGCAAATGCCTTGAGAAGCATCCGTCCTCTTTTATTGATTCTTTGGTTACCCCACTCTACTGTCCAAGCATTAAAGTCTCCGGCTAGTAGTACCGACTTTTTCCTTTCGGCTTCCTATACTACACTTTAAACTACTCAATTGATGCACTAGGCGAAGCGTAGCAGCTGAATACGTATTAGGGTGTCCGTTATTTCCAAAATTCAAAAATGTTAGAAGTGCCCATTGAATTTCGAAAATATATGCCAAAAAAGGAAGAAAAACGTTTGGCAGTCCTCCGAAGACCGAAAAATGTCGTACCGCTGAGCACATGAATTTTTAAAATTTTAACAATTTTCCAAAATCGGTTTTGTTACGGACATAAATATTGTAAGGGAGAGAAGAGAGAGAGAGAGAGAGAGAGAAAATAATATTTGAATGGAATGGGCGTAAAGGTTGTCTCAACGTAGAGGAAAAAGTGTTGCCTCTACGTCGCAAAGGATCGTCCGGGGACGCCTCTTCCCCTTCCCGATCACAAAAGTGATTAGTAATTGAAGGGGCACGGTAGCTAGGCTATCTCGCGGACGGCGGGCCAAGAGGAGAGCAACCGTCGCTAATGAGTGTTATTTCTATGGAGATTTATTTATTTAAAAAGTTGAAAGAGTATCTCGGCTCTTCTCTCTTCGATCAGTGTTTTATTAAACCCTAAAATAATTTGAGACGTTAACAGGTTTATTTGTAGAGGTGGCTATTTTATCATGCGCTAAGGCTTTTAAATGATGGATAAAATGTAGAAATATCATTCACAACAATTTTAGTTACTTTGATTATGTATAAATAACTTATTGTGCACTTAGTGTACGTCTACGTTTTTCACATCTAAATCCCGGAAAAATCCCTGTTGCACCACAGCAATCAAAAGTTCGTGGAATTACCTTTAATTTGACCTATTTTTGAACCCTTTTGGGATACTTGGGAGCCGAAAATTTGTCGTTTGAAAATTACATGAAATTTCGTTAAAGAGGTATTATGACCTATATAATCTATAGCTCTTCTAGTACTATTAAAGACCTTCAATTTAAGCCCCGGATGAGGTCTATAGGTGCTCTTGGAATAGAGTAATGATTATTTTTTAATGTTAAAAATTTCAAGTATGCAAATGGTGTATAGTGATTACATCTTTTGACTGTGTCCGCGCGTAACTCGACTTCTACGAATCCAAGAAAGGATTAATGCACCTCAAATTATTTTACGGAGGAGTATGGAAAATCTTTATCAACCGGCGCAGCCATAGACAGACAGCGCCGGCCAGCTGGCGACTCCTTGCCGCCAACAGACACCAGGAAGGAACCGCACTTCCTGGTAGTGTGGGATTCTTACACACTAAAACCCATAACCTTTTTCTCTATAGCTGAGCCACCGCGGAAACCGCCGTTAGGCATTACTTCGAGGTTGTCCTGTCATCTGGATCCTCCTAGATGATGGCTCTTCTGGCCACTGTACTTGTTGACTCGTAGCATCGTCTGTGTGTCTTGTGTGTCTACGCGTGGTCATCTTCTATGTACATGTCTGAACATTTGCTCTTCTTGTCAAAGTCGTCATTTCCTTTGCGTCGTTTTTTTTTATTTTTTGTTCCTCTTCTGTTCCACGCAGCGTAGGCGCTTGTTGCCTGCCATGCTGTCTCTGATATGAGCATGGATTCTATCAGGTTCTCTAGTGTAACAATTACAGCCTCCCATGTTCTGCTTGCCTCACTGTAGCGCAGGCACTTGGAAATTACGTGCTCGGCATCCTCACCGACTCCTTCACATGTAGGGCACTCAGGTGAATCCTCATATTTGAATTTATGAAGATACGCCCGAAAGCATCCGTGCCCTGAAAGCATCTAGGTCAGGTAGAAATTTACCTCTCGATGTGGGTGATTGAGCCACGTGTCAACCTGCGGGATCAAACGATGTGTCCATCTTCCGCTAGTAGACGAGACCCATAGCATTTGCCACCGGCATAGGCTGTTGGCTCTCTCATTTCTTCTTATTTCCGTTGCACTCAGCGTGGTCAATCCTTTCTGACTGTATAGTGCTCTTCATTCTTCTGCTAGTAGATGGCGTCCTCAGATACAGTGCGGTAAGCACTAACAACACGTAGGGCGCTTAGTTGGCAGACTGATGCCACCTTCCGTCTATATTCCTTTGTTTTGAGTGCATCTGCCCAAATGATGGCTTGCGGCGCACCTCTTTGTATTTCATCTCCAGTTCCGCATAGTTGGCTTTTTTCCGTTGACGCTGAGCCATTTGCCTTGCCCGCATGCACTGACGGAAGCCTGCTGGCTGTACGCTTTTGTGGCATAGTGGCATCACAAGCCTTTCTCACTCTCGTGATCATGTCATTTGCCCTGTCTGTAGCACTACTACTATTGATCGGATGATTGTCCAAGGCTTCCCGGAACGTGTTATAATCAAAGGCGCTTACCTTCCAGCCAATTCCGTTAATCTTCTTGGGTGGTGTTTTGGCTCTCCGGCCACTGGAGAGGTCCCAGGATATTACTCGATGATCGCTGGCGGTGTATATATCCATGACCTCCCACGAGTAGCAACCTCTCAGAAACGTGCTACTCACGAAGGTGAGGTCCACTATCGATGTTGCCTCGCCTCTTGCGAATGTGGGTTCGTTCCCGATGTTCATTAAAACCAAGTCTAATCTACATTAGAGATCGCTTCAAGCAATATTTGCCCTCTAGCATTGGTTTCCTTATTGCTTCACTCGACTGCCCAGGCATTGAAGTCCCCAACTATTGCCACGGGAAAGTGCTGCTTTGCATCCGTAGTAAGTCGGTTTAAAAAGTCGGTAAACTCGCTCATAGTCAGGCTAGGTGGAGTGTAACAGCTGTAGAAATATATTCTGCGTAGTTTAGTTCTCACAAAATCATTTTCTGTACTGTTAACACTACCCTGAAACGTATAATTACCGCACGACCAGATAACGACCTTCGTACTGGCATCCATTTCTCAGAGCTGTCCCCCCAGGTGCCGGTATGGTTCCGAGATCAACACCAAATCAGGCTTCAGCTCCCGCACCGTCTGCGTGAGCAGGTCATGCGCAGTGTCGCAGTGATTAAGGTTTAGCTGTATTATCTTCATTTAGATCTTTTGCTGATCACTTGTACTGCATCTTTGTATGCTGGAAATCTGAGTCTACTAGCAACGTGTGCACGGTCCCATATGCTGCCCTTTTCAGTACAGAGGGCACACTTGGCCTCCTTTTTTCATGTAGCAACCTTGTGACCATCCTCTCCACATTTTACACAGAGGTTGGATTGGTCGACTAAACTTTTACACTTGCTTGCAAGGTGTCCAAATGCCCAACACTAAAAGCATTTCACAGGCCTCCTTACTCCTCTTATTCGGCAGTTGACCCAGCCTATCGTGATCTTGCCGTTTACGGCGTCTGGTTGGAGATTTTCAGCTTCTTTCATCTCACTTGCTTTTCCATTTAATACCACCATATTTCTTACAATTACCAGCGCATCATGCTTAAAGAGGTGGGCCGAAATAGCAAGGAATGGGTATACTTGTAACGTTGCAAAACGGTGCGACGCCGCACCGCTTCCCCGTATCACGTTACTACAAATTATAATTTTTAATATACCCAGAGAATCCGTCTCTGGGGAGGCCAACTGAGCGAATTCCCGTAGCTGGGGTGCTAGGGTCGAAGGGCGCGCGCGAAAACCCACTCCCGATTTTAGACGCGAAGTTAAATTGGATTATTTTAACTTACCGCGACTCCTTCTTGCGCTGCTCCTCTCTTTCTCTCTCCTGGCTGTGTCAGGAGGACACCCACCTGCTGAGCGGGGGAGGGTGCGAAAAAGTCCTCTCCGCCACTCGAGCCCTGGAGGATAGCGAGGGCAAGAGCTGATTTCTCGACCACTCGACCGGCTGCTTTCCTCGGCTCCCTTTTGGAGATGGCAGTGGAGGCCCCAGTCTATACGCCGCCCAATGTCACCTTGTTTTTCTCACACACACCCTCCACCCGAAATGCCCGCGCACACACGACAGATTTCGCGCCCTCCTCGGAATCAATCACAAACCCGAAATCAATCACCACACTAGGAAATTCTCGTAGACACTCCAAACGCGCTCGCACGATCAAAGGCACTCTCTTCCGTGTTACACGGCTAAGGCCCGTAGGATACTGGCGCGAGGAGGGCTCGCAATCAGCTATCTCACTCGCACTCGCACCTGTATATCGGATAAGCAGCCACCGCGAACGCCAAAGATGACCATTCGCAGCCTTAAGTGCTGGGCATTTGGACACCTTGCAGGCACGTGTAAGAATCTACTCGATAGCATAACGGACTGTGCACTCGTTGCTGGTAGCATCAGATGTCTAGCATACAAAAATGCACTACAAGTAGCCAGCAAAAGATCGAAATCAGGATAGTGCAGCTCAATCTTAATCACTGCGAGACTGCACACGATCTGCTCACACAGACGGTGTGGGAGCTGAATATATTTGGATACTAGGTGGAGCTGTTACGCTCCACCTAGCCTGACTATGAGCGAGTTTACCGACTTTCTTGACCGACTGACTATGGATGCAAAGCAGCACTTTGCCATGGCAATAGTTGGGGACTTCAATGCCTGGGCAGTCGAGTGAGGCAATAAAGAAACCAATGCTAGAGGGCAAATATTGCTTGAAGCGATCTCTAATATAGATTAGACTTGGTTTTAATGAACATCGGGAACGAACTCACATTCGCAAGAGGCGAGGCAACATCGATAGTGGACCTCACCTTCGTGAGTAGCACGTTTCTGAGAGGTTGCTACTCGTGGGAGGTCATGGATATATACACCACCAGCGACCATCGAGCACAATCCTCTGAAGTCTCCAGTGACCGCAGAGCTATAACTCCTCCCAAAAAGACCAAAGAAGGAATTGGCTGAAAGGCAAGCTCCTTTGATTATAACACCGTCCGAGAAGCCTTGGACAATCATCCGATCATTGGTAATAGTGCTACAGAGAAGGCAAGCGACATCATTACGAGAGTGAAGAAGGCTTATGATATTACTATGCCCCGAAAGCGTATAGCCAGCAGGCTTCCATTAGTGCATTGGTGGAACAGTGCAATTGCCTCGATACGCAAAGAGTGCATGTGGGCAAGGCGACTGTCTCAGCGTGGATGGAAAAAATCCAACCACGCGAATCTGGAGAAGAAATGCAAAGAGGTGCACCAAAAGCTAAGTAAGGCCATCAAGCGCAACAAGAAGAAATGCTGTGAAGAACTCTTGAATGAAGTCGATAGTGATCTGTGGGGTAGATCATGCACAATGGTAATAGCGAGATTGAGAAGCCACCCAATGTCATCACCTACGTACCTCGACTTTCTAAAGAAGATAGTGGCAGAGCTGTTCCCGCAATAGCAAGAGACCCAGAAGACAGGATCGTTCAGTATGACACTGATGATGGTTCAAAAAAGTATAACGTCACTGATGGTGTTTCTCGCGGTTCAGTACTAGGCCTTCTCCTGTGGAATGTCATGTACGACGGGATACTGAAGTTGAAGTTTCCGAATGAGGTAGAACTCGTTTCATCTGGAGGAAATCAACTACATATTTGATACAACTTTCGAAAGAATACGTCAGTCGATAGAGTCGGCTAATCTAAGGATGGCAGAGTATAAGACAGAGACAGTACTGATCACTAGTAGAAAAAAAGTGGAAACTATCACACTGTGAGTCGGCAACTATGAGTTTACGTCCCAACCATCTCTCCGGTACTTGGGAGTGATAATGGACGCTAGACTAAGCTTCAAGCAGCAGACGTTGCACGCCAAAACTAAGTCGTAAAATGTGAGAACCATCCTGTCTCGGCTAATGCCCAACGTTGGAGATCCGAAACAAAAGAGAAGAGCGTTGCTAGCATCAACGATTATATTAGCGCTCACGTACGGCATTACCACTTGGGCGGATGCACTCAAGACACAGAAATATAGACGGAAGGTGCCATCAGTCTACCATCTAAGCGCCCTACGGTTTGCCAGTGCTTACAGAGATGCTACCTAATTGCAGAGATGCTACCCAAAGTACTAGCAGAAGAGAGAAGAACACTATACAGTCAAAAAGGACCACGCTGAGGGCAGCGAAATTAAGAAGAAATGAGAGAGCCAACAGCCTATGCTGGTAATGCTCATCTAACAACGGAAGATGGACACATCGTTTGGTTCCGCAGGTTGACATGAAGAGATAAATTACTACGTGACCCAGATGCTTTTAGGGTACGAATGCGTTCAGACGTATCTTCATAGGTTCAAACATGAGGATTCATCTAAGTGCCCAACATGCGAAGGAGTCGGTGAGAATGCCGAGCATGTATTCTTCGAGTGCCCGCACTACAGTAAGGCGTGCACAACATGGGAGGCTGAAATTGGACGGAAAATTACATACCAAGTTCCTACGCAGCTGAAGTTCTCAAATAATAATGCCTAACGGCGGTTTCCGGGATGGCTCAGCTATGCAGAAAAGGGTCATGGATTTTAGTGAGTAAGAATCTCACACTATCAGGAAATGCAGTCCCTTCCTGGTATCTGTTGGCGGTAGGAGTCGTCAGCTGACGAGCACAGTTCGTCTCTGGCCGCACGGATTGATGAAGACTTCCCATACTCCTACGTAAAAAAAAAAAAAAAAAATCACTAAAATGCAACCTTCCATTCTCATCAACGGTCAATTTTCGTGACTTGCGTGAAAGTTTTAAAAAAATTTTTAAAAAAATGCTATATATTAATTTAATCGACAGCACGATTAATATACATGAAGATGTTCAATTTTTAAACAATCAATATAAAAGACTAAATAGGACATTAAAAAAGTTGGATTTGAAATAATAGAATGTTGCTTCGTATTGTCATAGAGTCCAAGCAAAGTAGAGCATAAGTTAATTCGGCGTTATGTGTATAAGTATTTAGTCTTGTGTACATTGTCACCAGTTTCAGTTTACTATGTGTTCATGAACAGCGAGTGTCGGTTAGAGAGCTTATTTTGCTCTATAGATTTTGTGTTAATAATAATTTTTAATAAAGTTCCGATTTTTATGATGGAGCTTACGTTCATTTTAAAATTATTTTGTACGTTAAAAATTAATTTTCAGTTTATATGTTTTTTTGTGACAGTATAGATTGGCACGGGTCAATCTGACTGTCTGTTCAACTCCTTAGAACCTCTGGATCCTGCAGAGTCGCATCCAGGACCCAGGTGGTACCCACCCGAGCACACACATACCCACCCGACAGTTAAAATTAAATAGAATATAGTGGGGGGGGGGGTATATGGACAGCATCCGAGGGAACACCTGCAAGAAGAGGAGGCATTAGTATTAGACTAAAGGACGCTACAGATTATTACAGTACTCTACGGGGAAAACTACAGCGTAATGGATTATAGAGATTCTGACTTACTAATAGCTTGTGTCGAAGCTCCTTGCAGTGGCCCTCGCATCAGAGCAAGCCTTCAAGTCGCTCCTCTGCCTTTTCCCGCGTGGACTACAGCCTTGTATTACAGCACCTGAAGTAAAAAGAGAGAAGGAGAGCCAAGCTCTCATTAACTTAAAAATCAAGAGAATGGAACGATTAATAAAATCTTACCTGGCAGTCAGCAATCTACAGACGTCACCTACAGCTTGGCAACGACGAACAAGATGGTAGATCAAAAGTTGCGCGCGGCGAGACTAGCCTCACCACAGCGCTACGCGGGCTGCGGCAAGCGCGTGTGTCGGCGCAGACTTGGAAGGCGGAAGAGCAATCGCCAGTTCGCTATCGCCTCGACGCCACTCTCCACGGATCGCTCTTTGGTGCCACGTGGCAAATTTATATCTTTTCTTTTGGGGTTCTCGGCGTAAAACGTATCTAGAACTTGTAAGTGATGCTGCGAGATACGCAGCTTAATTTATGGTTGTTTTTGGGCTCGGATTTTAATTCCAAGAAATTTCGATTTTGCTCGCGCTCGCGACTCGAAGTGTGTGTTCGCGGTGCGTGGGTAGTGGGTTTGGGGTGCCGCGTTTTTCGTCGCGGCTGACGCCCGTAAAAAATAATTAAGTTAAAGTTTCTACAGTGTTAATAATACAGTGAATTTGGGTACTTTAATAAAAGTTAATCATATATTATTCTACATTTTCGTGTTTAACTACCTTCCTGAGCGGCTGTAGCACGCTCTTATCCATGCGCTCGCTTTGAGCTTTCCTTTTTCCCAATTTCCTATTACAGTTTGTCCTTTTACAGATCTCCTCTTTTCCCATCCCGTTATGCAATTTTGCAGATCCCGGCAAAATTGTCACATTTTATACGATCTATAACTACGTATAACATGTGTATTTTTGTTTGTTTCTAATGAAGACAACCTGTGAGGAGAAAATGGCCGCTGTTGGTGAACACACATGAAAATCACAGTCACAAACAAACACAGACAAAACTATTATCTAGGCTAGAAGAAAAGGAAGGAGACGAAAAAACAGAAGCAGAAGGCGCAAAAGGTGCACGGAGCAATAAATTTGAAAGAAGACTATATAAAGTTCGGTTGAATTTTTTAGTAATATGATCCACATGAGGTTTCCATCAAAGTGTGGAGTCTAACACAACACCGAGGCTCAGTGCGGAATCGCTGAAAGGCATGAAAACACCACCCATCATCTCAATACAGAGTGGCTGCTGCTGTTCTCCAGAACAGAAGTCCGCAACATACTTGCGGCAGCCAAAAAATAAAGCCTTAGTTTTGCCTGCATTGAGCTGCAGGGATGCTTCCCGCGCCCACCCAGCTATCGCACCAGCAGCATGCTGGAGATGCGCTACGCCTTCATCTAGATGCTCATACGCAACTTGCGTATAGATTTGCAGATCATCTGCGTGTAGAATATGCTGGATCCTCTCAGAAGTAAGTACGTCACGTTGTACAAGCAAAGGAGAAGGGGACCCAGAACCGAACCCTGTGGCATACCAAGATTTATAATAATCCATGATGACTCGCAAACAGGCATAATTACTTTTTGACACCTATTTAAAAAATATGAATGGAGCCACAGAATTGCAGCCCTGGAAAAGCCCATTTTGCCTAGACAGGAGAAAAGCCGTGAAATCCCGTCTGGAAGAGATCCAAAATGCTGTTTTTAGTTAAAAATTCAAAGAGTTGCTCATATGCAATTTTTTCCAATACATTGAAAAGAAAACAAAGAAGAGCAATTGGACGAAAATCTGATGGTAGAGATGGGGTTTTGCATTTCTTTAAGGGAATTACATGGGCTTTTCCCCAAAGTGTCGGAAAACTTCCGGAAGCGAAAAAAGAGTTAAATAATTTAACAAGAGATTGACTAATTACCGGAAGTGCCTTTACCACAATACTCTGCGGTATGCCATCGGCCCCACTCGCTTGAGACGAGAAATGCGAAATAGCTAAGTTAGTGTCACATACCGTAATACTCTTGAAATGAAAGTCTTCCGAAGCAGCTTCAGAAATAACTTTTAGACGTGTATCCATGTCATCAAGGAGGGAGACTGACATACTTCCAAAGTAGTTGTTAAGGTCATTCGGCGAAAAGCTACTCAGCTCCTCCTCGCGACCGGATATAAGTCCTAGATTTCTTAGCTCCTTCCAGAAGTTGTTTTTTAAGGCGCTAAATAGTCTGTTTTGATAATATGTGGTGTTGTCAGTCACAGTCATAGCGTCGGTCTGTCTCCGAAGAGTTAAGAATTCCTCCAAGAATTTACTGTCCTTTTTCGGGAGTAATGACGATACAGGGCGCTACGTTGGCGAATCAACTGGGCCAGCTCCGCGCTAACCCAGGGGGGCCTACCCTTTTTAGGGAATACCTTCTTTGGTGGAGCTAAGCTCTCTAATGCCGCGGTGAGGTTATCGCGGAGGCAACCCAATGCTGAATTCACGTCTAATTCTTGAACATCGAAAGGCGCCCAATCATATTTATTCAGATATTCATTTAAACACCTAGCTGAAATGTTCTTAAAATCACGATATTCGAAAGGTGCAATCGAATAAGAACACTTTTTGTAAGATAATGTAAGATTTATAATACTATGTTTGCTGTGAAAGGGCGCTGGAATATTTTTATGCTCAAGTATGTCGTCGTTATCATCCGCGAACATCACATCAATCCAACTGTAGTGATAATTCAGCCGATAATTTGCGAACAAATTTGGCATCATCATTATCTCTCAGAAGATCGGCGTTCAAATCACCCATCAATATTTTATGACTATAATCAAATATGAAAATTCTAAGTTTATGAAGAAAATCAGAATCTTTGGTGAAAGCTATTTTAGGCGATCTATAGATTACAGGTACGAACACCGGAGGTGAGTTTCCATCCTGAATGTCACAGAAACTGAATTCTGGAACCCCCGGTCTTTATTGGATACGAGTGACTGAACCAATAAAATATTTGGGGTTTAAGGATAGGCGTAATTGAACTCAAAACCGCGAAAACATAGTCATCTCGAGTAATATTAAGCTTTTCAAGATCTACAGCACTCGACACAACCAGAAAATTATTATTACTGTGTCCCACCTTTCCAGAGAATAGTTTATTCGTTTTTACTTCGTTTATTTTTGGAATTTTGTTTCTTCCAGAACAGAAATTGTCGTCATCATTTATTAAATCAATATGTAAAGCGCAGTCAGAGTCGGAGACGGTCTGCACCATGTTTGCTATCCCAGTAGTCAAATTACCTAAATTTTGATAGACTGCATCAAACTCCTCATTAAGTTTGCTGTCTAGTCTGGAGTGCCTATCATTAAAGTTAGAAACTAAAGATTTGTGTAAATTTGTAAAATTATCATCAATTTTATCACTAAGTCGGATTCTAAATTTTTAATAACACCGGCACACAAAAAATAAAAAGTCTGATCTCAAGATCGCATTATAGTATCTTTATGTATTTTGGGTCTGTGAATTCGAATCCGGAGTCTGTTTGACCCCATTACGTCAGGGTCAAGGTCATTTCAAGGTAAAATTGAACATAAATCTTTTTAGCAGAAAAAACACCATACTTATACGTTTTTTGGGTCGCTGAATCCGAATCTGGGATTTGTTTGACCTCATCGCATCAGGGTCAAGGGCATTTGAAGGTCAAATAGGGAAAAAACCGTTAGAGCCGAGAAAACCACCGTACTTATACGTTTTTTGGGTCGCTGCCATCTCCCCATTGCGGCGGCTTCACGGCAGGCACATGTAGGTGACCTTTACGATGCAGGGATTCAGACCCCCGGAATCGGCGACTGGTCATGGTGAGAAAGCGGGCCCGTAGTCGTCGTCATCAAGTGACCTTCACGTCTGTGTGAAGGTCATTTTAGGGTCAAGTTGAACCGACAGCATTTCATCCGTAAAAACTCTTACGAAAAAATGTTTCTATAGGGAGCCAAATTCTTGCAGGAATCCTGAGAATTTCGCAAGCAGCAAAATTCCTGCAAGATTCCTGCAGGATTCTTGCAGAAATTTGATTCCTTGCAGGAATCCTGCAAGAACTGAATGGCGAAATCCTGCAGGAAAGATTTTTTCATAGATGAACCATTGGAAATTATGCCTTTGGATTCAATTACCCACATTTTTTCCATAAATTGGAAATAAATAGCTGAAAAAAGCGGAAAACGCCGAAATTTGTATTTCGAAAAAAATTTTTGTTCGTCATTATCAGCTCATGTTTATATCTAATTTGATATTCTGAATTACCGATGTTTTATCGTTGGACCTATATATTTAGAGTAAGCCGACAACAATGTGACATAATCTAGAAATCCGTCACCACGGGGAGGTGCCCTAGATGCAGACATAGGCGGGACAATAAAGTAAGAAAGGGAACCCTCAATAGTACAGTTATTCTACTCAGGGGTATATAGAGCTATTGACTAATAGAGTTATCAGGTTATGGGATTACAGAATGATAGGGTTAAAGGATTATGAAGATGCAGGATTTAATGGGAAGAAGTCTAGAGCCATAACAGTTTAATGCAACAACAAATTGAATGTAATATTATGAGATTACACCAAAACTTTGAAATAGCAGGAACAAATAGTAGTCCAGTCGAAATAGCTTTTTTTGGCACATTTTGATATATAGGCATTTTTTTTTGGAATCACTTCCTTAGAGTGCCCCCAATATGGAACCAACAACCCGAAGTCTCAACTCTGGTAGCAAGTATTGTTAAATTGCAAAAATAAGGCACTTTTTTTGGTTTTATTTTTACAGCGT
>JAWWML010005740.1:0-39735 GCA_035047165.1 Ormyrus rosae
GTGAAATCTGCAAATCAAATAGTAACCAACTTCAATTTTATATAGAAAGGTAATCATTATTTTAATGTTTATAAAATTATTAAACGAAAAAAAATACATGTACGCGCGCGAAGCGCGCACAGACATCACTAGTTGAAAGAAAAAGAAGAACGGAGACATGCTGCGCAGCAACGTCTAGATAGTTAGGAATGGCTTGTTTTTTCAGATATAAAGATAGGATTTTTCTGTAAATATTGTCCTTTTTTCGTAACCGCTGGAGTAGTAGGACGCTATAAGCATGTCCCTTTAAAGAATTTAATTTTTTTTTTTTTTTAGTAACACAACCGTTAACTAGTTTTGCTAAACTTCTAGGCAAGGATGGTGCGCTCAACTCACATGAAAAATCTGGTTATCACTTAAATGCCGTAATAGCTGCAAAACAATTTTTAAATGTAGAAAAGAACCCAAAGTTAAACATACTTAATCAAGTTAATAATCACAGACTGGAACAAGTTATGGAAAATCGTTTACGGTTGCTCCCAATTATAGAAAGCGTAATATTTCTTGGTCGACAAAATATACCTTTTCGGGGCCATCGTGATGATGGATCACTTACAATGAAAAGTCCAATAAATGAAGGGAATTTTAGAGAATTATTAAAATATCGCATTATTTGTGGTGATTCTCAGTTGCGTAAGCAGTTGGAAGGAGCATCTTCTAGGGTAACGTACATAAGCAAAACGACTCAAAATGAGATCATAGATTGCTGCGGCAAAGAAATTTTATCCATTATTATTAGTCAAATTCAAGAAGCACAATTTTACAGTATAATGTTTGATGAAACGACGGATATGTCACACATTTCTCAAATGTCACTCGTAATAAGATATATACATAAATATACAGTTCGCGAAGATTTTATTAAATTTTTAGATCTCCATAAAGAAATTAGCAATAAAATTGACAATAAAGAGAATTCCTTAGAAACAAGATTAGCAGGTGCTAATCTGGGGCACATTGTAATTAATATTTTAAAAGAATTAAATTTGAACCTTAATTTTTGTGTTGGAATTACTACAGACGGATGTTCAATTATGACTTCGGATAAAGTTGTTCCTTATTTCCCGGCAACAATACATTTAGAGCCTTAATCTTACTTGCCACCAAATTATCTGCTGCATCGTTGAGTTATATCGAAGAAATATACAAATATCGAATAAAAGTACGTTTAAAGGACTAATGCGCGGCTACCAAGTCGTTTGAGTATCACTCTAACCGTCCGAGAGAGCAGACGTGAATTAAAATGAGTTCTATGTACGCCAAACGTATGACTCATAGTGCGGCTGCGAAATACCTCAGGAAGTCGAAGACGTTCATGAACAGCTGGATTGAGTGGTATGAAGTGAATAAATCAGTCGACGATTTTCCCGAAAGAGGCAAATCACGAGCAACAACGAGCAGGCAGGATAAAGCCATCGAAAGCATACCGAAAAGGTGCCAGGCCATTCTGGATAACGATGGGGACTGGACCATTTACTAGGTAGGTGCGTATTAGTCCTTCAAATGTACTTTTATTTAAAAAAAAAAAAAACAACGTTCAAAAATATCTAATAGTTTTCGAAAAATCGAGTAACGTTTCTTGTTGAACAGACTGTATTTATTAAGCGTGAGAAATAATGCTCTGCGGTGAAACTCGAATATTTGTTAAATTCCTATTGTATTTTTTGTCTGCGCCAGGTAACTATAAACGAAAAACATTCAATACTCTTTGGAGACACACGATTAACTAATCGGCCGCAAAGCACTTGTAAGTGTCTTATACGAGTATTACATTAAAAATAACTTAATTTATAGTATAATTTGATGTGCAGTCGTTTATAGTTTACTTCAAATTTCAAGAACTACACTAAAAGCTCAGTCTGATTGCACTCGTTCGAAGTAGGTAAACGGAGCTTTATTCGCAAAGCAGTACACGAGTGGGGTTCTTACAGAAATCTCCATTTGCTAAGTACTAATTGTAAGTATTAGAGAAGACAAAAAATAAAATAAAATAATTGTAGAAACATTTATTGACGTAGATGTAAAATTTTAGGGGTGTTATACTAAAAGAAGCTTAAAAATAGAGGATTTTCAAAATTTGTCATTATTTCTTAGCAATTAGGATAAAGAACTTCAGTTTCTTTAATATTTAAAATTTCAATTTAAATATTTTCTCCGAAGGTAAAGTAAATTTAATTGTTTCGATTTCATTAAGAAATTTTGTAATTTCTGAAATATTTAGGTAATAAGTCGAAATACTTAAGAAAAGCTCTTTTGCATAGAAATGTTTCTAGCATTCAAAGTAAAGTGCTTTCGATAAAATCAAAGTGTTATAGTATACAAATGAATGTAAATGTAGATTCTTTTGATAAAAGCGATAAAGTAATGCTCTTTAGACTACATGTTAAATAATATACTTCAAAGAATGTTACTTTAATTTAATTTAAATTAATAATTTGAAAATTTTTAATCCATTATTTCTCGTACTTTTTGGTACGTCTACATATTTGTAGTTCGATCACGACATACGACTGTAATCGATACAAATGAGTAAGAATTTTGTGGAAAT
Source organism: Ormyrus rosae (assembly GCA_035047165.1). NCBI lineage: Eukaryota > Metazoa > Arthropoda > Insecta > Hymenoptera > Ormyridae > Ormyrus > Ormyrus rosae. Next base: position 2,588 of record JAWWML010005740.1, read on the forward strand.
ATGAAAATGAATCGGGTCTTTAATGTATTATTGAGTGATTGAAGTAGTGCCTACAAAATCAAAGCGTCGGTTTCCTCTTCCCCTCGCAATGTGCGTCACGTGCGGGTCGAAAGTGCAGAAATAAAGTCGGCAGGGAGATTGTGGTAATATTTTTTTTAGATGGAATAAAAAAAAAAGAAAATTCAAAATAAAAGAAGTACTTAATAAAAGTATGATTTGTGTTTTGTTTTTATTCATGAAGCGCAATACAAGTTAAAATATTATGTGATTTCTCGAAACGAATGAAGTAACTTTAATATTCATCTAACGACGACTTTGATTTTTCCCCGTGAATTTTTTAAAAGTTCTTCGCATAAAAAGGAATTCAATAGTTATTTGGAATTATGATTTTCTGTTCCAAGCTCGTCCATGAAATCTTCCTCTTTCGGTTCGTCAATTCGAATGCATAAATTTCTTGGCACTCGACAACTTTTCCGTACACAAAAGCCTTCGTTCCCGTTCGCGATACAGGAATAGATATAGAGCCTTCATTCAATAATAAGCCATTTTCCGTACTCGCTGAAGCGGGACTCCATCTCAGAGGCAGAAGCATCCTGACCTTCGCCGGCGACATTCCGCATGATCTATTAATCCGGAGCGCTCCTTATCAAATCAGTCTCGGCCGAAGTATTTTTCTTCGCTCGTCGTCGAAAGCGACGGCAAAGCGCGCGGGCAAAAGAAGAAGACGAAGAAGAAGAAGAAGCCGATCGACGCAAAGGAACTACGACGCACGGAGCCCGGCTCTAAGGGATGCAAGGTGCGTGGAGCGCGAGAGCGAGATCCAATAAGTCAGAGTCGCTCGGGTCACGTCGCGCGCGGCGTCGCTTCTTCTTTATTTAGCCTTCGGCGAGGAGGAGGAGGAGGAGGCCTCTCCGAATCGAATTTCTCACCGGTGTTGTACGCTCTCTCATGCGTATGTATCGCGGGCGAGCTCGAAAATTGTGTCATTTGACTCCGGCCTGCATGATTCTTTATATGTAATACGGCGAGGTGCGAGAATTTCGTTTTCACCTCGCCGGAGAATGACAATAGACGCGTTCACGTTCTTCGGGTTGGAGCCGTTTTCCCGTTTCTTTTACTTTTTGAGGCGTCGTAACTGCTTCGCATTTCTTCGGCGGCATTGTTGTATTGCAGGAACAACATTGAACGATTTAGTCCTTACGATACATAAAGTATTGTTTAAAAGGTGCTTCTAATGGTAGTAGAGGTTGTACTATTATCCATTCTAATGAACAAGTATATTCGAAAAAACAGAAAAATAAAAAAGGCAAGAAGTTTCTTTGGGCTTTAACGTGCAAATTTAATAATAATAACAATTTATTAAAGTACATGGGAAAGTGAATAAAATTATTAATCATTATTGCAAAACACATGAGAGATTAGTCACTTACACATTAGATTGTGTATATACTTGGCGTCGCATTAATTTAAAGTAAAATATAAAGAAGACAGATTCGCAAGAACGTGCATTTTTCAAAAGAAGTTATTACTTTTTATTTGTACACCCCGTTCCACTGCCATTCGACGACTAATTTCCCACAAGACTTTTACGTCTGCTTCTTTTTTCCGTGGGTTTTTTCGTGTTTTATTACAAAACGACTTGAGTCTCCGCCGTCATCTTTATTGGGATGAATGGGAGAATGGAATTAAAGTCTTTTTTTTTTTTGAGAAGAAATTCACGAGCTAGATGCTTGTGGAACGACGGCTCACATAAATTTAAAACTTACAATTTAAAAATCAATAAGGGAAGTGGTTCAATTTAAAAAATCAATTGAAAATGAAATTGGCTTTTGGATTATGAAAATTTTAGAACGAAAAGGCAAGGATTGTTCATTTACTACGCGTTTTTGACTATTATGTATTATACACAGGACAATTAAAAAAAAACTTTGATTAAAAATATAAGTAAACATGTGTTTACCGATGACTATGAAACAGATCTAAATCTTGCTCTGAGTCTCAAGTGTAAGCTAGGTTTTGTAACTACAGAGCCATTGCTTACTCGTGGCACAATAATAAAATTAACATATTCGGCTTTCGTGTGCAGTTCGGTTCGATGCACGGCAGAATTTCAAATGGGATTCATGCGTCTAGTATAAAAGAACGCATGTACATACATGTTGAGGGGAAGAGACATCTCGCGGCATTTTCTTTTTTTTTCTGATTTTCGATGCATAACGAATGAAGATTTACGTAAAGTCAAAGGAGCGGCTTGAGCATTCAATTTTTATCACCCGTTTTAATTTTATTGACTTTTAAAAACTTTTAATAAACTGTAGAAAAAAGTCACAAAAGCTTTTGATTTTTTGGATTTATTCATTTTTATTATTGTCTTCATAAACGTGTTGACTTTTCGTTAGAACGTAGAACTGTCTTATTGGGCATCATGCACTTTTATTGCGTATGTGGATGATAATAAGCAGTTATTTTAAGAAAACTTCGAATTTGACGATTTAAAATTAAAAATATTTTCATTATTATTCCGACTGATTAGTATACACGTAAAACTGTTATCGAGCATCCAATATAATAGTCTGGAGCAAGATTTTTATCTCAAAGAGGACCAATTATTGTCTAAAATAATTATTTTACAATCATTTTCCCGACAGAAATTCTTCTAAAAACTCTACTCATCATTATCCACTCCGGCCAATAAAAAAAATTAGTATTCTCTCCTGCCTCTAGCTGCTGATCTTTCCATTTCCAAGCGTTCCTCGCAACGATAAAACAAAATCAGCTTATCTTCGTGTCTCATTGACTGCTTTATCAGATCGATTGTTGCGTCAGTTGCGTAGGTGCAGGAAAGCTCGCGTGTGTAGGCGTCAAGCTGTCTATGAAGTACTAACCTGTTGCTCCGTTCTTACACCCCCCTCCCCTGCCTTTCACTGTACCTTTTCCGCACTTTCTTCGCCCTCCGCTTTTCAAACTGTTTAAGATACTCGGGTAAAACTGGAACACCGCAGGTCGGGTTGCTATTGTGACAATTACTTATGGTTAAATGATTGGAAAATTTAATTTACTTTGACTCTTGCTCTTGTTTGCATTGTTAAAGAGAAAAAACTGTAAATCAGAAGGTATTCGACTTCCTCAACTTTCCTTTAAATTTTAAATCAACCGCACCGAGAATCTTTCGCTAATTTAACTTTTATCACTGGGCTCAAATTTGAAAGTTCAGTCCTTTACTTTTCAATCTTCTTGAAGATGTAAGGGAAATGAGACCACGGCCCGTGGGAATGCACAAACTCCCTCAACCTGTTAACGGGGTCTCGCGTGTAACCGGGCAAAACCTCGGAAGATGTTAGTGCCCGTAGGAATATAACGCGTTGTTCGGCAAAAAAAATCTTAATCTCGCGAGCGAGATTATCTTCGTGCATGAAATAATTAAGTTACGCTCGGACTTGGCAATTTACTAATGAATTTTTAATGAAACAATGGATAAAGTCGTTTTTGAAATGTTCTACGTGTACTCCAATTTAAAAGAATTTGATTTATTAATTAGAAATCTGTTTAACAATCTATCGAATATATATATATATTAAAATTGTGCGTTAGCTGCAGGAATTAAACAAGAGGATGCCTTGAAAAAATCACCCTCTTGTTTTCGCATTGGTTTAGCCAACGCATTTGCGAGGGCTCGTCTTTCGAGTTTCCTGCAGAAATGACAGGAAGATTTCACGCAAGGCGAGCATCGAAAATGGGTCGTGGACGATGCTATTAAGCATGCATGGGGAAAAGAAAATTCTTACGTATATACGCGTATGTCTTCGAGAAAAATTCGTTCATTATTATTTATCGTTACACTAGAAGGATTCAGTCGCTTGAAAATGCTTGGACTTGACGTTGCGCGTTAATATAAATTTTTAACCATTGACGTTGCTCGTTTTATGCATTTAATTGAACTTTTATGAAATTTTAGATTTCGCTCATTACATTCAAAATATTCGAACTCTGTTGCATGAAAATTCCACGGTCTAGAGTCATTATAAGTTACGTAAGAATAGTTAATAAATAATCAATACTCACTGAGTCGGGAGTCACTGCGAATATCACTTATTTGAATATTTCACTTGATACACGTGGTTTATCTAATTGCTATAATGAAATCAGTTAGAATTAATTATTTCCACCGTAAACATGAACTTGTCAACTGTTTCAATCAGTGTAACATTAATTGAAATTCACTAACTTATTGCTGATTTTGTTTTTTTGAGAGCACTGCGTCTCCATCGACTCGCCAACATTCGAAACGAGAAAGTAACTTGGATCTCTCAATAAATCAATTATATCTGCCATTATCTGTTAAAACTCCTCCACCCTTCGGGAGCCTTTGCGCGAATCGAATCGAAATTGAAAACGCGCCCGTGACTAATTAAAATCGGCGGTACGCGGGCGCAAATGCGCAGCGCAAACACGCCGCGCGCGGAGAGCGAGGGTTCATTTTAGAAAGTCATTAATTACCCCTTTGTTTGATTTAATTTACTCAAAACTAGAGCGGCGGGGGGAAGGAGCTCGGGGCGAAATTTCCGTCGTGCGCGTGTATAATCAGCTGGTGCCCCGCCGCGGTACGCGTCCTTCCTCCGGGGGCGCCGCGCAAAATACGAGAAACTGCGCGCGAGGAGGCGAAAAAGAGAAGGTGAGAATTCGCCAAAGGGGGGAGATGAGGATCGGTTAATCGATTTATGCCGACTGCAAGCGCCTTAATTAAGTATTAGTTGCTTACGAGTTCGTTGGAAATCCTATTGAAAAGCAGCATTGAGAAGAGCCTTCGAGTGCCGAAGGCTCTCTTGGAATCTTGTATTTTTGCCGATTTTAATTGATATTATTGTACTTTTATCTCAATTGAAGAGCCTAATGATTTTCAGAAACGGCTACGCTTTTGCAGCAGCTGGTAAATGCCCCATTAAGAAACACCGTGGGAAGCATTGTGAGGAGAATAATAACTTTTCCATCTCGTCGGCCAGGTTCACGATCGTTTAGCCAATTTCTTGCTGCATGCTGAAATTGGCCAAAAGCTACCTAAATAAGCAGTTAAATTGACCAGCTTCTAGCTTCAGAAAGAATTCACCAGCTTGTTGCCAGGAAAATAATAAACAAAACATGTCTACCTACATGCAGAGAAGGGAGATTGGCCTGATGGTTGCGACCAAGACCCCTGTTTTCTTCCGCTTGATATTGAACGAGAGGCTTTGCTGCTTTATAATCCGCAACGCAGCTAAAGCGCTCCAGTTAAGAAGCGAGCAAAGCCAATTTGCGAAAGAATATTTAGCTCGAAACGAAGAGAGAGAGAGAGAGAGAGAGAGAGAGAGAGGGCGCCCGGCAGGGAAAAGAGCGCAGCGTTTAGAAGACACGATATAGAAAATTCGCTCTCACTGCAACTGACACGGCGACTCGCAGAGAGAGAGAGAGAGGGGGGGGGGGGAGAGCGGCGCTTGCACATGGACAAACTCCATTATCAAGGCTTGATAATTATTATCGGAGGAGGAGGGCTCGCGAGCGCGCTGCAAGTCGGATGCGATTAATGCGCTCGCGGGGCGCGGCTGTCGAACAATCCTAATGGCCTTCGGACGGCCACCTGATGCTGCCGCGCTGCTCTCTCTCTCTCGGGGGAGAGGGCGCGCGCTCGCGAAATTTGACGCCCCTGCGCGCCGATCCTTCTCGCACCTCTTCGCCGCCCCGTCGCCGATTTATATCCTCTCATTATGCGCGATCCCCGCACGCCGAGTGGCGCTTCTCTCCTCGAGCGAGAGGAGAGCCGAGCACTTATTCAATAAGGCGAGTATCCCCCTCTCGCTGTATTGCGTCAGTAGTCGATCGAGCTCGTAATACGGGAAAGTTTCCTCTTCCCGGAATTATGCCGACTCTGCTCTCTATTTGTGTTGCATTACTTCAGGATAATTTTCGCGTGATTCGATCGCAAGATTCGATAGATGATAAATGCGCGCCGTGTTTTACGGTAAATTCGTAACTGCATAAGTAGGTGGTTATTTTCCTTGTGCGTTGAGAATATTTTGTGGAAAGTTACAAATTCGAAACACCGTTAATCCAACGGTTTTCACTGCGTCGGCGTTAAAAGTTGAACAAAAAAACAATTGCTCGAAAAATCAGATGAACTTGTTAATCTTCTTTGTATTTCAAATCAGCTTAAGTATAAGCGCTTTAACGCCGTTTGCAATGAAACAAGCGAGTTAGCGAACTGCGCAATTGCTCGAAATGCGTGCAGATTTTAATTGTGCAAAATTTAGCAGAGCCCCGATACATCCCGTACGTACCAATTTGACCAATGCTAATCACATAAAAACGCCAATCCAGTAATCCTCGCTACCGAGCGTCGAAAAAAGTCCGCCCCTCGGCCGCGAGCCGGGCGAGGGCCTGTCTCCACATCGCGCAATCTCGCTCCCGTGCCGTCAGCGCGTCAAAGGAGACGCACGGAGAGCGAGGAGACAACGACGACGGGGCGAATCCCCGTTGCGCGCGCTCCGCGCCGTTTTCCGTGAGTGCGCGCGCGCTTCCCCCCGCGACGCGTATTTAAGGGCCGATCCTGCCGCCCGAGTCATCATTCCGTCGCGCTCCAGCCCAGCGATCGAGACCCAACCCCCGAGTCGTCCTTCCTCCGAGTCTCCTCGAAGTCTTTGGAGAGTGACCGGTTGTCTGCGCAATCGTACCGAAAACACCTCAGGGTGAGTCCTGCATGCCGTTTTGCATCTTTTTATCCTCTGGGCGTCCTCCTGTTTTGATCGGCAGGGGTTCGTGTTCTTTCGATTTGTGCCGAATATTTTCATAGGGAGTATAACGTTTGTCACTGCCCCTTTAACGCGTTGAGAATTTTCTGAGATTTCTGCGAAGCTGCATTGCAAAGTTTTTATCGTCGAAAACACATGGGTGGCCTGGTGGGAGATAACGAAACTTTGGGAAACTGTTGCGCGCGGCGTTGCTTCCGGACGAAAAACTTTTTCGCCCCGATGCCAAGTTTATTTCGCGACCGTTGAAAAATTCAGTCCCAAAATTTAGCTCGCGAAAAGTGACCATTGTTACCGAGAAATACTTAATGACGCTCTTTAGAACGAGGAATTATTTTGCGCTTTTTCGAGAAACTGTGGCAGGGTGAAAAATTAATAGGGTACTTCAATTTCACAGGGTAAAGAAATGTGCTTGATTAAATGTGCATTTAATTATTTTGGTTTTAAAAATGTATAATATAAGAGCGTCACACTGGTTGAAATAATAGGTAACAAGATATGCGTAAGTACTGTTTTAAATTAATTTCATGAAGTATTCTATTTCTACGTCAAAGTTTCCAAATTATTTATTCAAATATTATGTAACTATAAACTTCGTAGTTTAAGTGAAAAACTGTATTAATAAATTAAAATGTTTGTTGTAGAATCACACTTTGCTATTAATTGCATGAAATTACTTAAAAAATTTAAAACAATTGGGGGAAATAACGTGCAACTTAATCTTTTTTTCTAATTAAATGTTTTTTAAAATGATTATTAATCTTTTTATTCTAGATTCAATTGTCTAACATTTGATAATTTTGTGACTTTTCTCTCCCCTAAATGGTACAAGTTTATTATATCATTTTTATTTACATTTTTATGCAAATCTTGTATGTATTTCGTTATTAAAAATAAATTTAATCAAATACATATCAAAACATGTAAAGAAGCTGAATTGAAAATGCATTAAAAGGATGTCATCGTATACGATTTACGTTTACGTAAAAGAATATACAAAAATTAAGTATTCTGATATCAATTTTCTTGTCAACGTACCTTTCATTTTACGCGAAAGTTCGATTATCAAATCAAAATATTGAATTTCTTTGAGTAAAAAGAAAATTAAATGTTTAAATTTGCCATTGTATTCTTAGATGTATCGAGAAATTTATTTTATTTAACAAACTAAATTTAGCATTTTTTGGTTCATTTCTTGCAACTATTAATGTTTCAATACGTATAATAAGAAATCGTAATCAAAGTAAGCTTTAAACTTGTACTATTAATCATTTTGATTTTGGTTTAAACTCAAATACGTGCTTTTGAATTTTCTCGAGAGACCGATTCATTTGACGCTTTTTCTGCTGGTAAAGCACGAAGTTAACGGACTTCCATTTTGCGTGCAAGTGGTGAAGTAATTACCTCATACGCATAAAACATTGTTCGCGCGCGATTTATATGTCAATTTTCTTGCCTTGGATGTCCAGGAAGTAACCATAAAGAGCTACTTTGTCTACACATTATTCTGAAAATGGTTGGATTATCGGGAGAAATTTTCTTTAACGAAGGAATATTTTATACTTATCATTGACATTTTTTAAAACTGTTATATTTTATCGTGAGAGAAAATTGACTAATAATTCATTGGGTTTACTTTCATAGAAAAAAAGGGTTTGGTACATTTACTTTGTTATAAATATGAAAGACAGATCTTTCCGTGTTATAAAATTACTTAAAATTGAAATAAAAATTAATAAAATGCTTGGTAGAATAAAAGCATACAACTTCTGGTATACACGGACCGTGAAAAAAGGAGAGTAATTTTTTCTCATTATTATCGTGTGTTCTTGTAATTTATACTTTATATATCTTTATACAATGCGTAAATGTTAAAATATAATTAATAACAAACATCTTTCCTATTCATGTATGGATATTATACGTACAAAAAAGTTTTTTAATAAATAAAATTTATAAAAAAGCTAAAAAACTTTTATTTATTTTATTGCATGCAGTGTCCTGCGTTAAATTTATATTCGTTTTTATCCAATACTAAAAAATGCCTATAATATCGATTAATCGATTTGATTGCTTATTTTTCACTTTGATTTACGAGGTGATAGCATCACAGCAACGTAAACTTTACGAATTAGCTTAATCTTATAGCAATTTATTTCAGGGAAGACTCGGAAATGTATTTGTTTAGTCTTCATTCAATATTCTGATAAATATTATCCCGCTATAATTTGAAATAAAAATATTTATATATTTTTAATTTATTTCCCTATTACCTTTGTAAATATGTGTTTAAAATCTTTTAATTATTTCTTATCTGGATCGTTAGTTCTTTATGTTACTTGCATAGTTTAGATTACTTCATTCGACACTCTTGAACTTTCGTAATATTGCAGTGTAGTAGAAAAATTAAAAGAAAAACTTGATAAACTTCTTTCAAGCTCCACACTCGGCAGAACTTTGGAAACTGGATTTTACAAATTTTATAAAGTTATAATTGAAAATAAAATTGTCTCCAAGTGAGTGATAAAATTGTCTTGTAAAAGGTGTAAAATTAAAAAAATGTAAAGAAAAGATTTTGCTGGCAGTGCTTTATACAGCAGATAATTAAAAACTTAAAGAGCAATTGCTCGAGACACGATACGAATCATGCACGTGTAACTAATGCATAATTCCACCACCCAAAATAGAGAGAATCTAATATTTTGGAAACTTTTTCATATTTATGTTTAGCTTTTCGTCGAGTCCATAAAAGATTTAAGTGGATAATTTCAGGAAAGTTAGTTTAATTGAGCTCTTTTAGTTCATAGATTAAATTTTGTCAACTACCTTTTGATTAAAATGATAATTTGCGCAGGAGATGTACGATAAAAAAGGCAGTGAAAACGCAGTCCACCTTCAGTTACAGTCCACCTTTTCATTCGTTATTTATATTCGTCGAAAACAAAGGAAAATGCGGCTACAATATTGCCCTGTGACAGGCTGCCTCTTTCAATGATTGCAATTTAACAATAAAGGAAGCATTGACAATAAAGGAAGAGCATAAGCGCTTCTCGACAACAATTTTATTTCCCCGATGAAAATGGCGAAAGCGTGTTCCCTTGTTTGCGCGCTTTTTTTTCTCTCTTTTATTTGTCCTAATAGTACAGGCGAAAACAGCCGAATTTACAACGCGATCGTAATTTGACTTTTCGTATTACGAGTATCGGAACGACCGAACAAAGCTGTATGTAAAGATGTTATGACACGTTAGAAAAATGAACGATATTACACAAATTCTTTATTAAAATAATAATATATTCAAAAAATGTACGTGTATGAGAGAATTTATGCATCTTAATTGATTTTAAGTTTTTTTTTTATACCAGTGTATTAAATATTTTACTTATTTGGAGAATCTTTTTGAGCGTTCGGCTAACAAAGATTAGTTAGTCTCGTGTACATATTGAAAAGCATTCCATAAAAATAATCCTATACGAGTTAATTAGTTTGCTAACGATTTTCGATTTTAATTTTAAGTTACACTAAAATTTGATATTAAACGCAAAGGAGAGACAAAGTAATTTGTTACGGCGCCATAGATATTAAACAAACATAGAAGAGATTTCAAATTGGGTAAACAAAAATTTAACACTATAATAAATCAATTTTCCCGCGCTTAATTGCATAATTGATTCTAAATTCTAAAAAATAATGAAAAGATCGGGCCAAGGTTTCGGACGTGAACAGGAACGAGACGTCGTTTAATATGTTTTTATCATATTACCATTTTAATGTGCGATCCACTTATTTTACGATGTTCTCCGCGTTACGCGCTTTGAAACGGTGTATTAAAGTTACGCGATGTAAAACCAGTACAAGTATTCTATCGCTTTCAAATCGATGACATCGAAAACGAAATTTTTATTTCGCTCCAACGACACGGGCAGCGCATAAACTATTTTACTGTTTCGCAGTAGTATCACGTATTTTCCCAGATCTATTTAATTTAGAAGAACAGCGCGCTCTTCTTATTGAATAAATATCTTCGTTTAGTTGCGCAGTGATTTAAAATTTATTAATCTGTCGAAAGAAAAAAGTTTGGACGAAAACGCTTCTCTGTACGAAATCGTGCATCCTGCGGTTTTGCGCGTGACGCCATAAACTAAGAATATAAAACCTTTCCATTTCGGTGTTATTTATAAAAATAGAGAAGGAACAAAAAACTTCAGGTGCTGAAGTGAAATAAAAGTGAAAATGAATTAAAGTTTAATGCGTTATAGCAAACATTCAAACTAAAGTTAAACTAGTTTTTAAACTAAAGATAAATTAGTTTTTGGTGAAATTAAAAATTAGCTAAAATTGATGTATTACACTATTTTATCAGTTGTTTATATTAAGTTAACATTTAATAGATTTATAATGAACTTGCAAATAATTAATTTCTAATATAATTAATATAAAACATCAGTAATTTGGTGACTGATGATGGCTTCAGAATCTGAATAATAAATAATGCGCGTTTATTATTAATACGCTTTTATTTTGCTTGGCAACTCATAAATTATTATTTTATGAACATTAATAATTTGAAGAGCATCTTGAATTATTACAATTGCAAATAAAACGTTGTATGAGTAATGTTAAGGAGCAAGACGTAGTATATTTATTTGTTTTTCTTCTGTATATTCCTTTTTATTATGTAAATTTGTTTACCAAAATAAATTTTTTTATAAGGTGTTAATTAAAGCTATGATTAATAGTGTTAATGGTACAGATATTTTTGTTTTGTTTTAACGCTGTTCGGTGTGCAGTGAGATAATTAAATGCGCTTGCATATCTTAGTAATTTCGTATTTCAAATAATTAATTATTGCCGCAATAATAAATTCAATAGAATTTTAATTATCTTTTAATATATGTGCATTCCGTAATTTGAATTCAAATTATTTACTTGTTTTTTTAGCTGGTTTATAAGTAGTTTTAATGTTTTCATTTCCTACAATTTTTTTTACTTTATATTCGTGCCTTTCTATTGATGCACATTCTGTTAAATTTTCTGAATAAATTTGACTTATTTTAAAATTTATTTCAAGTTTAACTATATTTATGCAAACTATTGTCTTGCTGGCGGAATCTAAAAATAATGTGTTGACTGGTCACAGTTTGATGACCTTTAAATTATTCATATATTCTAGCTTTTCTACCAGTTTTCATTTAACATTACAAATTTTAAGAGTAATTTCAGAGAAAACTTATTTGTTGAAGTAATTTTTTTAACTCTCAATAACTTCTTTATAATCTTTTAACTACATTCTAAAGTTAATAATTTAATTATTAGAAAGATTAGATTCTTTTTTTTTATTAAATGTTTTCAATTAAATTTATATTAAAATGGTTATCAAGAAATTCATAAAAATGACTCATCAATATCGAAAACTTTGAGATAAAATCGTGTCGGCAATATTGGCAAAAAGTCTTAACTTTAATCCGTGTTAAACGAGTCGCTGCGGAAGATAATAAACATAATCCCCAAACGATGCCGGTACAGAATTTTTGTGGCATTCGGTCGGGATCAATAGTATGAAATTAAAATCACTGTTATTATTATTGTTGCGTCAATTTAAATTTTCGTTATGGATTTAAGCTTTCATCAACATTTGGAAATTGAATCAGCCGTGTTATTGTGTTTTTGTTTGAAGAAATTTGAACCTGTGTATTTTTCATTTTTTTTTTTTTTTAACAAAGCCCAACTCCCGCTGAGATCGGTTCAGATTCTGTGTTGTTAACATCTTATACTATTCTCGAAACTGAATAATTTCGAATTTATAGTGATTTTAAATTTCTTTAATAATGCATACGTCGATCTTCATTCAGAACACAGCGCAATAAATTTTAAATATCATCCCGGTTTTGGTTATTAAATATGTGGAAAGTATAAATAAAAAATAATTTTTTTTACAGTCCCTAGAACGCAAGAAGTTTAATTTTTTATATATACCCAGCCTGCTTATTTTATTCATTCGAAATAGATGGCAATTCTCTATTAACCTAAAATTATACGTAATATACGCAGGGGTAAAATTGCTCGAACCCTTGTGGAATTTCAAGTATACCGCCTCGCTATATCCTCGGCAGGCGAAGCGTTAATGAGGCATCGCGTGGGGCATATTACTGCGAAAACTTTCTTTCTGGCAAGCTCGACTATCAATCCCTGGCGTATATACACAAGCCGTACAGCTCACCGTACAAGGAATTATGTATGAGATACCTCTAAATATAGTTCAAAATCTTCTTCTATAAATATATACATGTGCATGCGTTTCGACGGATGAGTTGAGGGTAAGAATTCTTTATCGTACTGCGTGTGTTTCCTTTTTTTTTTCGTTTACTATTGATGATTGGCATTAATAAGTGATGTATTATGGTTTGAGATTTTTGTATTTTTAGAATTTTCGTCTATGTTGGCAACAAAAAAGATTAATATTATTGAGATAAACTCTTATATTGATTTACTATACAAACATTACGATTTCTGTTCATTTTTTGATTTAATATATCTTACATATTTTTTGCAGTCGGTACAGTAAACGTATTCATATGTCCAGTTGTACGCGCATGAATAATAACAAGAAATTTCGACTTTTTTTAGAATCCAATCATTCCTAAATAAAAAAAGCTAGAGTAAAAATCTAAATCACAGACTTTCGTAATTTTTAGCGAAATATTCCGGTACAACGAATTTGCATCTAAATCGAAAATAAGTGAAGCCTTTTCGTTTGGAAATTCGGAGTAAATTTTTTTTTTCATAGAGGCATAAGCCTTATTTATTTTTCTACTTTGACTTGGATACAAAGTAATTAAGAAGCTAATGAAGTTGATAAATTTTTTATTGATATATATTTTAATTTACAATTCGTTATACTTTGTCAAGTATTTCACAAGTGACTTAAGTTAAACGCCAATAATTAAAAGAATTATTTCGTAATAGCGAATTCGATTCCGACTTTAGTGAATTTAAATTCGGATCACTCTAACTTTCAAACGTGCATCAGTAAAAAAGATCTAGCAGTAAAAACCTTTCAATATCGACGAGGCACAATAAACAACAGCGAACAAACAAGTCGCTCGTAATATTTGATGAGCTACTAACTTTGTTCTTTCATCTGTAAATACAAACGGATATACCTCGTCGGAAGAGCTTGCTCGATGTCGGGGCTGCATAAAAACCATTGCAGCAACAGGTTGCCGGAGCATCGGAATATTCTTTATTTGTTTTTGTACTTTCTTTAAATTAATTGTATCATTCTGTAATTTTACACTGAAATATAATGTTTATATAATATAATTCGAGACGTTAAAATTTAAACAATCTTTTAAAATGCGTTCTTTCAAAAGTTTTAAATATTTTCAATTGCAAAACGCATTATTTTTAAGACTTCTTTTGGTCGTTACTTTTGATTCGATATTTATACCCTACAAACTAAATTATTAATGATAAAAAAAGCTCTCACATTGATTAAAAACTGATTTATAATTGTCAAGCGTTAGGTGCAACTCAAGACTGCACACAGAACTGATAACCCGCCGTAAATTACACTTCTAAGCGTATCGTACGAACTATCGAACTGTGCAGAAGATATTCCATCGGCTGATGGCGAAAATAACATTCCTGCGCGCGAGCGACATTGACGTTTAATGAAAATCTCGCGTCGTTAAAAAAATGAGAGGAAAAGGAAAGTCGTTTTACTCGTTTTTCATCCGCGCTTTCGACGGAAAAAATAGTGAAAGAGACGAGAGGAAAGTTCAAATTAACATTCTTCTATTTTTGCCTTATTTATTAATTTATTTTTTTTGTTAAAATAAAAAAAATATGCTGTTTGGCGAGTTAAATGATTTTAATTCATATGAATGTTTTCTTAATTTGAATTTGATACGTTTATTTATATTAATTTTCATATGATTTTATAAAAAATGAAAAATAATGTTTTAAAAATATTTTTGTTACAATGTTTATATTATCTTTGATATTAACAAAATATTCATCAATATCATTAAAATGCAATAGTCTAAAATTCCATATGTGGCGTATTTCATTAAAAAGCAGATAAAAAATTTATTTGAATATGCTAAACGGTAAATATGAATTTATAATATCTCAGACCTTATACAAAGTGTCCCCAAATCATTTGCTTGAATTTTATTAATCAAATAAACCAATTCTTCTTAAATTTATTTCAAATTTTTTATATTTAAACAATTACTAAGTAATGATCATTTGGTATAGTTCCATTAAGAATTTTCGTTTATTGTATGTTTTCCTCAAACTGAATGAAATGAAACAAGATATTTCAAGCAAGTTTGATTAATCGGAAGAAAATGTGCGACTTAATTCACATGGAAAATTCATAAGTATTCGCGTAAAGATTCTTTTCAAGGAAAAAATTCTTCCGTGTCTCGTTCTCAATTTATTTATTTCTTACTCGCAGCAAGATTTACAGTAGCAGCATTAGTTGAAAATTAATCATTAAATGGCATAGTGTTACAGATATACTATTTTTTTTTAAATATTATGTATAACAAAAACACTACAATATAATACAATTTGTGGATTGATCCTTGTAAGGCTTAAAAAACATTTTTTTTCGAAATCTTTTAAAATTTCATAATCGATAATACTAATAAATAATACTAAGGATTATAGATTCCGTCTAAAACTCACTAATAAATATATAATTTCTCCTTCAATCTAATAAGATTCTTACATCTCGAAAAAATTCAACTTAAAGCCAATCCGATCCACCATCAATAAAGTAAGAAGTCCGAGTGAAAAGGCAGGAAAACTTAATTCACTGCGTCGTGTCTCATCAAGAAGTCAGTCCAGTGCGAGTGGGATTGGATTCTCAGTCTCATTGCGCATCACGCGCTACTACGGGAAAGCGGAAAAACCTAATGCTTCATGACGTCTTCATCTCGTCCTGCATAATTGAGTCGTTAATTTCACCTAACATTGCCGCGCGTCAAACGAAAGCGATTTGTATATGTAATCGCACGGATGCTTTATGTAAGCTGTAATTAAATGTTAATATGTCGTATCGTGCAGTAATACATTTTTTTATAAAAGGTTTACTTTAATGGGTACAATCATCATTGCACTATCTATATAAAAGGTGATAAAAACAGCATACTTAACATTCATACGGGCAGTCCGAACGTGGCCGATTTTTATATAAACAAGAATACGAAGACATTCTCGAGTTTTTCAAATGGTATACTGCTTAATAAAATAAATCTTGTTGATAACATCGAGTACGTAAACATGAAATAAAACATAAAGGATTTGTGCATTCAGCTTTGGCGAATAAATCATATTTTAACTTCGAATTTTTCACATCAGTTGATTCTCTTGAAAAAATACCCACGCCAATTTCAAGTTATAAAAACAACTTTATTTAAAATTGTTTTATGCTTGTAAATTTTTAAGTGAAATCTTACCTCAGAAAATTGTCCCGGAAAGACGCAATAAGAGATTTCCTTGTTCTTATCATATTTAAATAAGAAAATTCTCTTTTTAAAAAGGGATTTTCTGGGTTTCTACATTTCTTGCTCTTTTAATTGGATGCAATCTTATTTTTTTCAATATTTATTTCAGTTTTTCAATTTATTTATAAAATCCCTTTTGGAATAATCAGGTAAATAATAATTTATACCATTATTTACAAAAAAGTCTTTCTGCAATCAAATAAATCCGTGTTTCAGAAAGTTATTTATACTGTAGTCAAATAATTCGATGAATTCATTGATTGAATTGGATTATTATAATTTTATCATTTACATCATATCAGTTTTCTGTGAAATATTAGTTTACAAAGGTTTGATTGTCAAATTTGCTTTCCTCATCTCTCTCTCTCTCTCTCTCTTTCTCTCTGTTTTCATCATGAGGAAGTGAAAATGTCCTTTGACACTTGAATCTTTATATACGAAATCCTTTTCTGAATTTGTCGTGTTCGTTCAGACAGGAATATCAATTTTCTCCAGTTCAATATATTGCCAAGGCATAGAGAAAGGAAACTTGAAACTTGGAGCCTTTCAATTTAAAGTTATTAGAATATTTGGTCACTAAATGGAGACCCGTTTTCGTATTTATTGTAACTGCTTTAGGGTTCTTCGAGAAGCTCAAAACAAAGAAAATCGACTTTCCTTATTGTTTTTTATTTATTGCTTTTGTAAAGTATAATACTTTTTTTAAAGATAAATTTAAAAACTTCTAGACTTTCAAAAGAGATAAAGTAGCCTTCTTCTTAATTTACAATTTAATATTTAGTATTTAAATATGCAGGCTTGTTTTTTACAGCATATTAAATAAATAATTATGAAATAAGATGATTTTCTAAAGAGCTGTATAATGCCATTCTGATATAACTTTTTCCAACATAACTCATTTAGTATTTAAATGAAAAATTAACATAGAAAACGTTAAAAAGTTTATTAAAAAATAAAGCCCTTTTGAATCACACCACATCATCAATGAAATATTATTAGTTTTATGTTAGCGTTTAAATAACGTATTTTATTTCAAGTTGCAATTTATCTGAAATTTATGTAAATATGTTTTTATATATAAATGAAAATGCTCATAATCAATATTTTACGAAGCTCTTATATGACGCTTTAATGAGATGAGATCCCTTTGAAGATTAATAATATCACAGAAAAATGCAATTTGCACATAAATTTAATACTATTTCACATTTAATAACTGATAGTTCCATTGATTATTTACAAATGTAAAAAATAGGCTAAAAATTTCATGAGTTAGTAGAAATTATTATTGGTAGAAATAGAAGGCTATACAAATTTTACAGGCAATAAAAAAATAAAAGATAAGAATAACTACTACTAATTAGTTAATTTATTGCCCACCAAAATATTATGCGATATTTACCATCTTGTATTAGTGATTCTTTTTTTGGATATTTAGCGAATATCCTGAGAAAACTCCATCAGAAATATTGTCACCATTTTCAGATTCTTGCGCGCGCGTCAAAGGATACGTCATAGCTCGCTAATCAAAATTATCCTCTTCGTTAGTCGAAAAAAAAGAGGCAATTTTGTGCGCATCAATCGATATGAAATTAATTGAGGAACTCCCTAAGTTCTATTTTTTCTTATTGTTCCGTGAAATTATGTTACTAAAATATATACGTACATTTCGAAAATGTTAAAACTGAGAATCTTATTAAAGAAAGAATATTTTGGCATATAATACGTGCTTTTATCATTTTAAGGATTTTAATTATTTTTAAAACAAAAAAAGTTAATAAAATATAATAATATAGTAATTTCCCCATCTAATAATTTCAAAATAATTAAAATTAAAAACTATTAATAATATTACCTATGGTATATATCAGAAAAATTGACAAATTTTAGCTCGAGGCAGAAGTAAATCTACTACCTTTTGAAGTCTTTAACCAAGTACTTGTGCCTCCATTAATTGAAATTCCATGCTCTCTTAAGCAGGCGCAAAATTAGCGCTGCGCCGTTATTCAAAATGCCAGCAGCCTTGATAATTCAGCAATTAAATTCATTCATTTCTTATTCCGGGTGCAAAATTGCGTCCGCGTTGGAAAACACCCGTAAGGGTCGAATAAGACACTCGACACGGCTTCTTAGAGTGACCGGATGATGACTGACCAGCGCTTAATTTCCGGTGTTTGGCGGAGTCCTCTAATGACTATTTACGAAGTAAATACGGAACTTATAAAACTAAGTGAATTTCAAAACGATTCGCAAGAATTCTACTTTTTTTTATCACGCGTATACGTAATTTATTCAAATATTTTTTATTATGAAGTATTAAGTAGAAAATAAACACCAACGACAATGTTAGAACGCCATTACTTTTAAAGTCTTTTTTTTATTTTCGATTCTAAACGCCAAAGCTCTCTACGTTTAAAAATTCTTTTTAATTTTACCGTCTTAATTCAACAAACAATTTATACAACAAATTATATTGAGTTTTAAAATGTTTCACTACTTTGGTTATCACTTTTTTAAGAGAGGATAATAATGTGAGTAAAATAAAAAAGAATAAAAAATAAACAATAACAAGATACGATTAATCTTCTAAAAATAGAAAGAAAAAATTATTAGTTTCATTATGGATATAGTAATTTATCTAAAGTTGTGCAATACGTTATACCATTAGCAATAAAACAATTTTCTTACAGTCACGTTTTAGCTTCGCTTTCCTAAAAACAATATAGTGAAATTGTAAAGCCACATTTCTCGTCGTTCATCTAACAACCAAGTTCAAGCAAAGATTCAATAAGCCGAAAGTATAACAGAGCTTAAACGGCGAAAGGAACAAGCCGTAAATTTCAATCGCTCTGCGCGCGCGGGAAAGTGGAAAACTCGAGGAAAGCCCCTAAGAGAGGGGGCAGAGAGAAATAATGTCGCGGTGCACATAAAGAAAAACTCAAAGGGGATTTGCCCGGACTTGTTTTCATTTGCGCGACACCGAAATTCGTCGCAAACCCACTGTCGCGGCTGCGTAAATCGTTTAAGTTAGCCGCCGCTCGCTGAATCCTAATGCGCGCCTGAGTTACTCGCGCCGAAAATTTTCCTTTTCCTCCTCCTCCGACGATTTTTTTTTGCCTCGCTTTATTCTCTGCTCGTTCTTGATCCGCACCTGCAATTTCGAGGATTTTTTTTTCTGCCTCCGTCGACGCTGATATTGACATTGTAACTCCTACTTTTATAATGTATAGAGCTCGACGGCGTCAGGATTCTATTAGAGTTAACGATGATTTCGTCCTAAGTTTAGATAGTTAATCATTGTGTTTTGAAGAGTAAAGCGCTGCCGCAAATTCATTTACGGGACGAACGCGAGCCTTAGAGCTCGATGAAAATTGATTACTCGGTTATAGGTGCTCCTTCCCTTATAGCCTGTTAGTCGGTAAAATAGAATCATTATTGTTTGCTCCTGCAGAAGTCATTGTCTGACAATCCCACACTGCAGCTTTACAGCGTTAAGCCGATAAATACCGCCTTACGACGAGGCGTTAATGAGAGGATTAAAATGTTCCAGCCATGAAATACAGTGGAGCAGTGGTGGCGCTGGTTTGCCTGGCGGGTCTGGCGATGCTGCAGGAGGTCCGCGGAATGCCCCCCGCCCAATGTAGCCCGGGTCTCCTCGACGAAGTGCCCCCGAGGATCCGTAAGGTCTGCGCTGCCCTCTCCACCATTTACGAGCTTGGTTCCGCCATGGAAAACTACATTAACGATAAAGGTATATATGTATTTGGCGTTTTAAATTCGCCTTGCGATTATAATTTTCTCCATTTTCTGGCGTTGAAAAAGAAACCTTTGACGAGTTGATAATTACTGTTGAGATGCACAAAGCTCATTTAAGCTATCTTGTGCAAAGTTTAACGCAGACCAAAGTGCGCGAAAAAGGGACGCCGGAGATGGAGAGGAAACTGCGTTATGCAACGATGTGACAATCAATTGCTCGAAGGTCGCGGCGGAGGTGAATTTCGCTTGATAACGAATTATTCGACAAGAAAATGAGAAATTTCAGAATGGCACCATATTGACCTTACTTTCGAAAATTTCCTTTGCTTTATAAAACAGAGTTATTACATTTTTCAAGGAAAAAGGAATGATTTTTATTTCTCAATCAAATCTATTTTCAACGTAATTTTTAAGAATTATGTTAATTCAAAAGTTGCGTACTTAATTCAAAGATATTAATATGGATAAAAACGAGGATTCAATGCTTAATTGTTTTTGAGTTTTGTTTACTTGGCCTTGAAGATTATTTTAGCTGCTTGCAGAATATCTGCTTTCTCAAGTCACAATATAAATAAAATGCATTCATGAGCTGACCGTCAAAATTCGACAACAAAAAACAGGAATAATTAAAAGAGACTCGATTAAATAACAATTTTAAAGTTAAATTCTTTCTTTAAAAGGCAAAATTAAGAACCTTGGTCTGACTGACTCTCAGGGTTCAAAATGTTAACGTCTCGATCGCGCTTGAAAATAATTGATTTTCTCACCGACTGAAACCTAAAATTAATGTTTTTCAGTTCCAGTTTTGCGCGAGGGCATTCCCCTACCGGACAGCGGCGTGAAGCGTCAGGATGTCGACCACGTATTCCTGCGCTTCGGCAGAAGACGTTAAAAAATTTCAAGTTTAGCACTACAACCATTCCACTTTACTTCCTATTTACGTTCGTCTACAGTTCTCCGAATCGGCGTATTCTTACAGAAAAAAAAAAAATGTTGCTCAATTACTTGCAGATGAATACACAGACACTACGACATCCCTTAAATCCGTATAACGTTAAATGTAAAATCATCGGATCAACGACAAGAAGTATTAGACGCATTGTTTTGAAGTATTGCATTTTTTTCAAAAAGATAAAATTTAGTAAAATAGACTTCTATTGTAAATTTCATTACACGAATGAAAAATTCTGTAGCTCGAGAGGCAAACAAACGTATAAGCGGCAACGAAAGTCTGATTAGGTTTACAACTTGCGTAACTAAGAAAACATTTTGACTGCATTATTCTTCGATTTTTCGGTTGGAGAGAAATTAGAAAAATATGTTGAATGTGAATAAATAGGATATAACACATTGCTTTTGCCTAATACTGCATATTCATGTAACGGCTTTCCTCTTCTACGTTTGTTTTCGCAAGAAACTTTCTCAATCTAAATGTATTATTCGTGTTTTAAAAAATTGAATGACTACAAAAATATTAAAAAAAAAAAGAAAAAAAAAAGAAAGCCAGAAGTCGGTCATCGAAACACAAACGATCGCAATCAGAATAATGATTTTTATCGTTGATCAAGAAGATATATGATTATATTTAAGCTTG
The DNA here is from genome assembly GCA_035047165.1 of Ormyrus rosae. Taxonomy (NCBI): domain Eukaryota; kingdom Metazoa; phylum Arthropoda; class Insecta; order Hymenoptera; family Ormyridae; genus Ormyrus; species Ormyrus rosae. Next base: position 24,232 of record JAWWML010005740.1, read on the forward strand.
TTAATGTTTGTAGAGCTTTAGGGTGAGGTTATATCCTTTTTGCGAAATTTTCACTTATTTACGAGCTTTAATAAATTAATTTTTTCATTGACTCTAGTCTCGTTTGTAGATAAGCTGAAAGTTTCTCCTACATCACAAAGCTTTAGCAAAAACAATATTTTTCGAGATAATTTAACAGCTTAATACTTGCGATATCCAGACAATTTCAAAAACGTACAAGACTTTTAATTCTTCTTGGCTTGTATCGAACAAAATAAGGATATATAAGAGTTCAAACTACCGTTTCCAGAATGATGCCTGCATCTTCGATATCGCCATTATTAAGAATTACAAAACTGTGCATGATATATACCATATTATACTTAACAAGAATGACTATATTTATCATGGAGTAGATATATAGATGTATGTATATACGTTTTTTCTCCGAAAACTTTATTTATTTTTATATTTCAAATGCTGTATTTTTAATTTGTACAGATATAATTTTAATTTTATTTTTCCTGCAACGAACGTTATTAAGTAAGAATGTATTATTTTAAAACTTTATTATCAGTATTAACTTGATTTTAAATGATTTTATATTTATAGTGAAGTTTTTCACAATAAAGGCATATTAATTGTACCGATATCAGAATTTATTATTATCCTACCACACACTTTATATTTCATTATGCATAATATTTATTGCCAGCATTATTTGGATAATTTCAAAATATTTTATTATTTTATGTGCGTTTATAAAATATAAAACTTTATTTAATTTTTTACATTTTCTATTTCCATAAATTAAAAAATAAATCAGAATATTATCGCAGAAAATTATTATCATTATCGCCATTACTTGCATGATTACGTCTATTTTGTTTTTCGATAAAAAATTGTTGCAATAAAAAAAATTGTTTCTCCAAATGTTTATCGATATATTGGCAATTTCTTTAATTTTTAAAAGCATAATAGCGAAGTGATCTTCAAGTTTCAAGAGCTCTAACATCATGTTACCATGTAAGCAAAGGACATGAATGGGAAAGAAAGTAAGGGCAGATCAAATTTTGGGTGAAAATTTTCGCCTTTCATAAAGTACAATTAGAGATGTTTTCACATTCTATTTCGAGAAGTCTTTTATTGAGGAAGCTAAGAGACCAGTGGGTAGTTAAACTAAATGAGTTACCTTACACTGTTTTTCTTCGAAAAGACAAAGCTGCATTACTGTTAATAAAGACAATAAACTGTTTCCAAAAGTAACAGCATATAAATAATAATTAAAAGATAACCCGAAGAAAAGTTAAAAGAAAAAAAAACAAAATAATTTCATGCAATTTTGTGGGAAAACGCGTGTTTATTACTATTTTTATATCAGTGTGCTAATAATATTATTTAACTTTACTACTTATGAAGTAAAAGATGGAGAGAGAGGCACAGAGAGTCTATATGAATGTACAAATAAAAAGATATCGTCCATGAAAACTCAAAAAAGTTTACTAAAAGAAAAGAAAGCGAAGAAAGCATTACTTGCTTGGGTCAAGAAGTTTTTCATAACTTTAGAACATATCTTTTACGAAAAGAGCAAGTAACGTCGATTTTTTTCCGCGATGTGCAGTTTTCTTTTTTTATTTAAACCAAACAAGTTGAGGACTTACTTTTTTTTTAATTTGATAACGCTGCTTTGTTTATTTTTAAGCAATTAAAATAAAATTATTTACTTTTGGCTACGCAAATGACTGAAATTTTTATTATTTTTCATATTCATGCTAAGCTTATATCATTTTTCGAACTAAGGTTTATATCAGTATTCGTAGATACAAACGTAAAACATGAAAATATAATCAAATAATTTATTTACCTAAATTTACCTAATTAATTGGCATTGTTGGATGAGTTTTGCAGCGGTCATCTAATTCAAGTTGCAATCGCATTGCAGCGCTTCATAACTTTGACGATAAGCCGGAGTACATCTCCACTAATCAAACGGTTGATAATTGCAAAAAAAAAGTTGCAACAAAATTCGTAATCCAAACATGCGAGACTCTCTCTGAGAAGAGCTTTAGAGTTCATAAAAGGAAGTAATGAAACATATACATTTACACATTGTACAGTAATATTACGAAGCTATATACTACTTCGTTAATATGCTCATAATGTAATTGCAACATTATCTTATACTCAAAGGGAAGGATGTACCTAAATCTAAGATAAGAATATAGTCAAACCCGGAATCAACTCTCGAGTAAGTAATAAGTTCAAGAGCCCACGCATTACTCTTGTCGCTTGCGTATATATATAAGCCACCTACTATTTTCGGTCTGACGTCACGAATGAGCAGCGGAACTGTTGCTCAATTTGGGGGAATTACTTTGATGTACAGCTGTTCTGTGGCTGATGACAAAATTCCGGGAACTCTACAGGTTGTCGTTCTCTATTAAAAAAAACTGATTTCTATTTGTACACGTTAGATTGATTTTTCGTAAATGTATTTTTCAAAGTAAATAATAACTCGTCAATATGTATCAAATACTTTTTTTACGCATCTCTTTGAATTTTAAATCGATAAAAATTCATCGATTAACATGTTATCCAACGTTCCTCTTTAATGTTCTTTTCTATATTGTATCCCTTCTCTGTTTGTCTCTCGTTCATTTTCTCTCGATTTCTTTGGCTGGTCGGTCAGTCAGCAGTACTCGACGTTCGGTTTTTTTTTTCCTCTCTTTTCTCTTCAACAACCTCTCATCGCTGTTTACTTTTCCTCTTTTCTTTGTCTCGGTTTTATGTGTCGCCATCGTTTTTTTGTCTCTCTCACTCCCGCCCGTTCCCTACCAGTTCTAATTCTACGGAGTTCCTTTAATAGTCCTTCGAAGATGAGACTGATTGCCAGGAAAAATAAGATTCGGTTTATTAACTTCCTGTCCTCTTCAGTTTTAATGGAAGGTTCTAGTGCTGGCGCACGAAACTTCTGCAGCGCGAATCTTAACATTTATGTCGAATTCACAGAATTAAAATAATTTCTTAAATAGTATAATATACTTTTTTTTGTTCTCTTTAATTAAATCTAAATTGAGATTCGATGTATGGTAGAAATTACATCATTCTCTTTATGAATATTTTTCAAAGCTTTTTAAAAATACTACTTTGAATGTTGCCACCAAAAATTTCGTATTCTTAAAATTAATGTAACTGTTGTTTGAATTCATAGTTTTTACACAGTTTTTTTAATAAGACATCGGCTACTTTTTTCATAAATATCTGCACGCGTTTATTTTTTGCAACTTGACAGCTCATTTTCTATCCTCCTAATTCCTTTTCCATCTTATTTTTCTTTTTCCCCTCTGCTCTCCCTACGTCCCTTTCCGCCATCCAATTGTTCCACATTCTTTTTCTAAATTCCGAACGTGCGTGTGAGCAAAGAGTCGACAAAATAAATTAGGCCTGGCACGCCTGAGTGAATTACGGGGGAAATGCAGGACGAAGGCGTCAGAGGGTGCAAAGACGGGACGTAGGAAAGCCAGAAAGAGTGGAAACAAAATAGTCTTGGACTACTCTGTATTCAGTATCGGACTTTGCATTTTCTCCTTTTAAATGATGAAGGATAGAAATTTAGCTGTTTACCTATTTTTGTTCGTGAGAATTTGAACATTAAATTTTTCCAAACGTTTCTTATTTGATACAATTATCCTATTAGATTGCAATTCTTGTTCATTAAATAAAAACGTTACTACACTTGCGTTTTACGTGGATGCTAATAAAAATAAAATAACCATTGTACTACTACTTTGCCGATTAACTGCAAAATATTTTATTGAATTAAGGAAACAGTTTCTACTCGATTAAGTGTTTAGATTATGCTCGATATCGCGGGTTGTGAGTAATTTTTTATTTGATGCAATAAAATATACAGTTGGCGGGTTATAAAAAATTTGAAAGTAGTTACAGCTGGGCGAAATATGATGTTTGCTGGCACAATGTTGCAGACACAAACATTTCTAGATAGGACGGCCTCGAATAGGATTGCCAAGTTTCGTATTATACGTTGATATCTTGCACTTCTCTACAAACTTTTTCGTTGGCAAATGCTTTCTTGCTTTTCGGGGTAGACGAAAATAAAAGTACTTAGACAAATTTTTTTAAAAGACTGGCTGTTTTACCGAAATGGCAACATTTTAAAGGAAGGGTATCCAGTTAGCAATTTTCTACTTATTGTTTATTGAGTTATATTTATATGTCTTATTAATTAATTAGTAATATAAACAGTCTAAACATTAAGTTATAAAATGAACAATTTTTCAATAGCCAATAATTATTATTCACTACTTAAGATTCACTATTAAAAATAATTGAACTAATCATGTAACATTAGCAAAATTGCAAAAAGCAATTACAAGTATCATTAGCCACGTAAAGCGATATTTGTCATTTTTAAATGCTTCATAAATTAAAGTTGAGTTTTTTTAGTATTAACGTATTGAAATTAATTATTATTTAGAGATAAGTTAAGCATAATTAATATTTGCTCGAAAAACGTGTGAAATTTTCATAAAGAATTGCGTTTCAAATTTTTGCTTGTGTAAATAAGTTTTATTTATGTAAATTTAAATTTGTCTTTGGGTTTGAATTTATATTCTGCCGATGTTTTAATTACTTTTGCCTATTTTTTTTATGTAAATTGTACTGTATTGTTCAATTTTTGTTCCTGAATCGATTTATATTTATCGTTTACCATAAGATTCTTCTTTTTAAAATGTTACACTTATATAATTATTGGATAGAATTATTTGTTCTAGAAGATATTGATTGTTATTAGTAATTATTATAGAAGAATGGACGAAACTAATCAAACCTCTTAAATATGATTATGTCATGGAAATTTACGTATTCATAAGTTTATACAGGTGAATTTGGTAGAGTTGAAATGCAAATCATGATAAGAGTAGAATAAAAGCAATTTTTAGGATTGCAAAAGCTTTCGAAACATTTTTCCGGTTAAGTCCATTTCCTTAGACAGTTTACGATGGCTTCAAAAAACATTGTTTTTCGAGCAATCGTATTTCTCTGTTTTGTATTTGTCCATACAATTTCAGCTAGTAAGTAATTATTTAATTATGTAGTTTGTATTATTCTTGATTAACCCTTTTTATATGTGAGTATCGCGCTTTTTATTGTAAAACTAAAATAAAAACGTATATATTTAATACATTAAATCGAATACTTCTTCTATTCTAAAACATTCGCGTAAAAATTGTTGATTCGTTATCAGATTTTCAAACTTTTCGTTGGAAAATGAACTATTATATGGCCTGCAATAGTAATATTAGCATTACAAAGCTGTCAGTTTAGAATAAAATCAATTAATGTAGCATTTACACATAACATTTACAAAAATAAATATATTTTTCACAACGATTAAAATTAATAATGTTATTTTCTCTCTTCAGGCGACAAATTATGCACAATTAATGTGAAATATGGGATGCACAAAAAGAGTCCGCCAACAGTTGTTTCCACTACAGGCGGTTCACCTAATTATTTATATCCATCCGCGGATAATCCGGCTAATTTAGTGTTTAAGGCAGGTGAATCTGTAACTTTATACTGTCCAGACAAAACGAACCAGCAAAGTACCAAAGTGACTGGAAAAGGAGTGATTTTGTTAAAAGAGCAGCCGATTGATTCGCCGGCAACTGTCGTTTGCGTAGGCGGTACTGTATTCTCGGCCGACGTCAACGTCGATTTCAAAGATATCAGCTGCGAGGAAAAGCCTCGGACGAGCTATAACGCGATTCTCAGAGAAACTGGTAAAAAGTGTCTTAAAGGAGAACTTTACGAAATTGGCTATCAATTTGGAGAGGACAAATTTTTGAAAACAATTGATTTGTGCCACGACAAGAAACAGGGACATACGGTCTGGGCGCACGCCGTTATTGTTCCCGCGGATGAAGAAAAATACCGACAAACTGGACCCGCAAAGTCCTTCAAATCAGGAAGTTTGTTCGAAGACATGCAAATGTCCAGCAAGGAACCTTACAATCTAGTTTCTGCCTATAATACAGTAAATGAGATTTTGGGTAATAATGGACACGTTGACAAATATATGTCAAGTAAACCAAGTACGTTTTTTAATATGTTGTTTTACATTTTTTTTATAACTAACCATGAGTAAAGATTTTTGGATGTCTTTTTTTTAAACGATAGGGTTTGATTTCACTTTTCAAATGCCGGGAGTTAAAATATTCTACAATTAACAATTGAAAAGTTATACGTGATTGAACAAAAATCGATTTTTCTTAGCTTCTCGCTAAAAGAGCTCATAACTTTTAAAAAATCGAGCGCTAGGCCGAAAGCACGCGGCTTCTGTTATATTTTGACATTAGCAAACATATTCCAAAGTTCGAACAAAATTCGTGACACAAGGGTACAAAAATTAATCAATTTTTATTTGTTTTTTAAACATAAAACAATATACTTTTTTTAAAAATATTTAAAAAATGTTTCGTGCCATTACAATACTTCTTCGGTAGTCAATATTACAGGTTCGCATTAAGTATTCAATAAATTCTTTTTGATACAAACTTTAAATCACTTGATGGGTTGATTAAGTAATCGTATTACATTATTATTACTTGCATCTCTTTATACATTATGCACATTTTTCCGTAAAATTTAATTTAGATTATTTTTTTAATTAACTTATTTGCCAATAATTAACATTCATACTTGTAAAACTGGAAAATTACTGTACTGAATAAATTTCAATACGAGTTCTATCAAGCGAGTAAAAATGCTCGCATAATTATAACGTGAGAGCTAATTTTGGCGTTTGAATCGTTTTACAATTAATCGCAACTCTTAATCAATTTCCAATAAACTTTTATCTGAAGAAAAACATTTTTTTTTAAATAAAGCTTAATTTAAAATAAAGGATGCGAGCAAAGTATAAACCTATATACAATTACACCATATTTCGTGTTAACTTGTCCATTTTCACTTACAGGCGATCGCAAATACCTGGCTCGAGGGCATCTGATTGCAAACGCAGACAAAATGTACAAGAGCGAACAGGACAGTACGTACTTCTTCGCGAACGCAGTGCCGATGTGGCAGCAGATCAATGCAAATCCAGGCAACTGGTTTTTCGTCGAGGAGTATGTACGCCATTTGTCAAGCCAAAGGCAACGCGAACTTGATATTTACGTCGGAGGAATCGGCACAATGGAACTCGAGAGTAAACCAATCCACCTGTATCACAAAGATGGGAGCAGTAAGATTCCTGTTCCAAAGATCATCTTCAAGTGCGCCGTCGACAAAAGTGCCGGTGAAGGACTCTGCTTCCTTGTGGTCAATAACCCATATCTCAGCATAAAAGATATCGAAGATAAAACAAATAATTATCTAACTTGCAAGAAAAAGAACTTGTGCGACAAGATCAATAAAAATCAGAATGACCCGAAATTGGGATATATGTATTGCTGCAGTTTAGCGGACTTTTACAAAAGCAACTATAGGGAATTGGGATTGGAGGATATTAAGAAATATTTCAAATTCAGCCCGTTTGATCTCAATTAATCTCGAAGGCTAAGGGTTAAAACCCTATGGAAATTAAGTAAAGATCTTGATTCTCTTGATTTGGTCTTTAGATAATTGGATACTATATTGACTGGAGGGTACTTTGTACGACCTATTCTGACTAAAGAAATGGATAAAAAATGGAAATAAAATATTATTTTATACTTTAAACTTGCATATTAAAATTTTCTCAGTGCACATTTTTTATAATTTATATTGTAAATATAAATGTAAATATGCTTTGAAATTATTTTTGATTTGATTCTAGATTAATTTGTTTGTAATGAGCGAATGAAGGAGGCTAATCAACTTTGTTGATAATATTGTACAATAAGAAGTGTCGTTAAAGATATTAAATATATTTTATTGCAGAAAGATGCTTACATTCATTTTTTCTCAATTGAAGTAAATAAATGTAAGGCAAATCTATATTCGTGTGCTTTTACTTTTTAAAATTTTTTTTCAGATAACTATCATCAAATAATTACTAACTAATTAGTGGAATTGAATAAGCTAAGAATTAGATAAAAGTTTTTTGTGCAATAATTCTTTACAAGTAGTTATTGTTTCCTCCTAGAGGAAGCATCGTGATAGTAATTTTTTAAGTTGTTCAAAAATCAGTTATAATTGTATTTTAAGGTGTCAGGAACAAGAATAAATCATTTTTGAAAAATATCTGTATGGATGTATGTGTGTGTGTGTATACGCCTGGATCTCAGCTTCTACTGAACGGATTTTCATCGTTCACGGCTCATTTTTTTTTATTTTTTTTGTGATGGCAAAAAAAATCTTTTTTTATTTAGCTTATTTGTTTTTGTTTTATCGCAAATTTTCGAATTTTGAAAACTAATTTTAAGTTTTTTTAATACGACTTGTACAAAGCTTGATTTAGTACATGATTTTTATTCAAGCTGGCGCGAAATCAAGCTTTGCGCAAGGAATTTCAAAAATTCTGTTTTTTAGAATTTTATATATTCCAATAACAAAAGTTTTATTTAAATTTTGTTTGCTGTTCATTTTATTCTAAAATGAACATATAAAAATAAAATAATAATAAAAACGAGATAATAATGAAACAATAAATTAGTTAAGAGGAAGTTAACTGCCAATGACTTGGCAGCGGTTTTTTTAAAACTTATGATTTTTTTGTACAAGTTGGAGAAGTTCTATGCAATAGGTGTTATACAAAACTTAGGTTTGCAAAACGTAAACAAAAATCTGACGATAAAAGTTTAAATAAGACCTTAGTACATGATATTTTAGAAAAAACTGCTACATCAATTACACAAGTAATAGATAATGGAGAAGACGAAGTGAGACGAAAGACGAATGAAGTTACAAAAGTTTACTGTTAACAGTTTAGCTGAAAGAGTTGCAAATGTCAATTAAAAATCCGTTCCATTCAAAGAAATATCTTCAGATGACTTGCTTGATTTTACATTAGAAGACTTAGAACTTTTTTTTTACTGGATCTTATCAACTTTCTCAAGCTATTTCTTATCTAGGTGAAATGCTTGAAGATAATAACTCTCTCTTGATTAGTTATTTAAGGGAAGAACCAGATGTTATAAGATTTGAAATCAAATCTAAACATATTAATCGGAAAACATACGAATGCTACATAAATTACAATCGTAAAGGGTTATTGCTGCAACTGCGCAAACGGCTTACAAGTCAATTCAGATTGAAAGAACAAAAATGCAGATATCAGCGAATTTGGAGAAAATGTTTGCATGCATTGTAAATATGGCCAAACATTTAACAATCACGCCACTACCTATCGAGAAAGCAGAGGAAGCGACTGAACATAGTTTCTCCGGCAGCAGTGTTAACTCAGGTACGTATTTTTAATAAATTAAATCAAAAGATGCGACGGCGCCTTTTAATTGACTTTTTACTTTAATAACTATATTTTTAAGTAATTTTTTTTACAAAAACTGTCTTCAAGTAAAGAATTTTTCAGTAATACTTTAACTATCTCGTTATATTATCTCAGAAGCTGCTGGCAGAATCTACCAGCAGCTGCCGTGTGGACAGAAGAGTGCGGTCTGCATCGATTCCAATTTTGGAGAAAAGAAACAGGGTTGTTGGACAAAATGCTCGATGACACCGAGTAGCTAGGAAGTATATCTATATATTGAATTTTGTACATAGATATACTTTCTGTTTATCTACGCCCTGAAATTGGCTACTCAGTGTCATCGAGCATTTTATCCAACAACCCTGAAAAGAAAGACTCCTTTTGAATATTGTTTGGAAAACCAAAGAAGATGACTTGTGGCGCTTTAGAGCCAGACGCAAGCAACTGGAACTTCATATCATATTGCAAGATCGTATTGTATCTTAAATGGGGTTACTGTGGAGTCGGTCCCGCAAGAGTCCGATCCACTAAAGAAAATACAATGCCTTAAAGCGGGATGTTCGATTGCTGAATTGGGGAAGGCAAGAAGATTGGTTGTTGAGGGTTAAATATTTCACATGAGGATATGCTAGGAACGACATTACCACATCTACAAACGATGCCTTATGTGATTAGCGGGGGTACCGCTACTGGAGCGGGGATCCTCGGACCGCTTGACCGTCCCGCTTATATGCGTCTCGCTCGCTGCTTCGATTGCGGGTCGGCCGACGCCATCTAGTGGGCGCGCCAGTACTACGCTTGGCCGCGCGGTCACTCGAGCGGCAGGAAATTCAAATGGTTTAAATTCAGGCTTTCGCAGGTTTAAAATTTAAAACTAGGCGCAGTGTCTATAATTAATATATTTACAGGTATCATAATATCATAGACTCGTTGCCAGGAAGATAGGATTGAGATATTTGAATCGAACAAAGGTCAATTTAAAAAGCATAAAAATACCTATTCAGAGAAAAAAATTACCCTAGCTCTTATGGTTCTTTTGTTTTTAATAAAAACGTGTTTTTTTTTTAAAAAAAAGCTTATAATTCTTTAATAAAATTATCAGCTGCTCTGAAAAACTGTTTGGTAATTAAGAATATATATAGCTATAATCTGTAAAAATTTCAAGCCATTTTGTCAATTAGTTTTTTAATAAAAAGCTAAAAACCCGAAAAAAACGAGTTTTCTAGATTACGGAAGTAAAAAGACTTTAAATTACTTGAAATTTTAGGAAAAGTTCTTTTACATGTTCAGAGCTGTCTAGTTTTTCTGCTTATGAAACGTGTTAGTTCAAAAGATATTAAAGTTTTATTTATTTTGTTTCAATTTTTTGAATAACTATATCTTAGTGAATAATCGATCTCTTTCAATGATCAACCACTTATTTGTTTCGTCTTTAACTAAACTTTCAAAATTAAAACGAATTTTTGAAGTTCATCTACTAGTTTTTGTTTTATAACGATTTTAAGTTATGTATGATATCGCGATTATATATATAACATAGTACTGTCATATTTTTATTATTATTATTTTATTATGACTTTTTACATTAGTTTTAGCAATATAATTTAAATAAAATACAAAAAATTACTTTTCTGTGACTAATATTAGTTAGAGAAATTTCAATTTACTTGAAATTTTTTTCAAAACGAAGATAGTGTGAAAAGGTAACACCAGATTAAAATCACCTTTATTTTACATTAGTTTTAGCAATATAGTTCAAATAAAATAAAAAGAATTACTTTTCTTTGGCTAATATTTTTATGACTTAATTATATGACTTAGCGCATGCATTTTTATTCAATGTTACGCGAAATCAAGCTTTTTACATGGAGTTTCAAAAATTCTGTTTTTTAGGACATTAACTATGCCAATAAAAAAATTTATATTTAAATTTTGTTAGCTGTTCATTAAATTCTAAAATAGACATATAAAAATAAAATAATAATACAAACAAGATAATAATGGAACAATAAATTAGTTAGGAGGAAGCTAACTGCCAATGACTTGGCAGCGGCTTTTTTCTCTGGAAGTAATGAAAATTCATCTAACGAGACTTATGTCGCTTAATTGTATTTTAGCTAAATTAAAATTACCATTACGGCTTTACACTAATTTTCATGCGAATCTCATTCGAAACATGAAAATGCCATCTAAAAATCTAGGTTCCATCAAACATATTTTCGAATTTGATCTAACGCGCTCGCTATCTCGGGTACAACCGGCATTTAAAGGTTTTATCTTTGACATACTGAGTAAGAGTAATGTAACCCAAGTATGTAGGCGCCTCTTCCTTCCTATTATTATTCTTTATCTATTGAACTGTTTTATGGCTTATCGCGGATCGCCTACTTTTGCGGCTCATCTTCGATTTCAAATATGACGATGTAATAATTTGATGAGTAACATTACCCAGTTTTAAAATTGAACTAGAAACTGAAATTTGGGTCATGCAAGGTCTCTGTTAAAAAAAAAAAAAATTAAAAAAATTATTTAAGTAATATTTATATTCGCCTATTGTTATATAAAAAATATATAAATATATATGTTATGCGTGAAATTTTATCTTTTTGCTTTCTCAAAAAAATAGAATTATAAATTATTTTTATTCATTGGAGGTACGATAATTTAGTATTGGTTTGTTTATGTACATAAGAATCGTAGACATTTTAATTGTGCAGAATTTAGCATAGCTCGATATATCTATATATAAATTTTAACAATGCTAAATTGTGCACAGTGTTTAAGTATATGATTTTTATGTGCATGAACAACACGTCGATAATTCTTTTAGTTTAAGTTATATTAATAAACTAATTCAATATTAGGCAGAAAAATTACCAGTGAGCAGTGGAATGTATGTACATGAAAAAACAAATTTGTTCGTTTATTATATGCTAAAGATAAGATATGTAAAGACAATACAAAATTCCATTTGCATGAGGTAGAAATATAAAATTGATGTAAGTTGTAAGTCCGAAATTATATTTCTCCACAAATACCCATCTTACCTTTTTGAAAATAATTCAACATTATTACATATTTTTATAACAATGCATAAGTAGATTATTAGTTAAAAAAATTTACAAAATTCTTTAAATTTCTAGTTAAGTGTTTCGTAAAATCCCATCGAAAATTGTAAGCTATCTTCATTCGCCTGCTTTCCGTTACATCCACTACTTTGTCGAGATTACAATCGATCTCCTTTTATTTCCCGGATTGCGTAGAATCGAAATCACGCCGATTTTGCCCAAGAACCCAAAGTTACGACATTTCGCGAGTATCTGTAGAAAAAAAAATCGAGGAATGATAAGGTGAGCGCAATAAAAGGACGAACAAGTCGACGAAACGGCAAGTGTCTCGTCTGCTTCGAGCCATAGAGCACATTTCGTCTCTTTTTCCCGACGGCGACCTCGGAAGTTCCAAGATGAAGAAGTTTCTCGGTTGCAGTGCCCTTTGCTTTCTGCTGTTCTGCGTGCTTCCTACTTGTAAGTGCATATTGGTCACGTTTTAGTGCATTTTTTTGAGTCTGCAACTGCAATTGTGGAAAAAAGTTTTCTTTAAGTTTGAACGTCTTTTTATTTTCTTAAAAGTACACACTTTTAAGAAGGAAAAGAGATCGTTAAAAATGGATTTGAAAATAATTTCGTGTTTATAATAAAAATTGTTTCAAAATCAACAGTGTCTCTATTCTGCAACGTGAACGTGAAAAGTAGTTTCAACGAACGTCAGCCTCTGATACTTCAGGCAAATTCAAATGAATTCGCCTATCCAGCCAAAAGTCTCTCAAGCTCCCTTAAACTTAGTTTTTATCAAACATTGCGAGCTGTATGTCCCCAAGATAATCTTGTCGTCTTCAACTCGAACCTCAACGTCGCCGAAGCCAATATTCGCTGCTTTGGACTTGCATTCTTTGAATTGGTAAGAAATTTTCCTCCATCTTCAGCAACAGATTTTGAAGTTTTAAAGCCCCTTTAAGAGCGCTATTTTCAAATATTAAAATTTTCTCAACTTAAAATTGCCAATAATAACTACTTTTCTAAATTTAGATCGGCACAGGATATGTCGCGCCATTCAGACAGATCGGCTGCTCGCAAGTGCCGAGAGCTCAAGCCAACAATACCACCGCCCTCTGTCCTAACGGCACGATCGCGATGATCGGCTTCCAGCTGCAGAGCAACGTATTCGTACCCACCATCGATCAGATCTGCCACAACGAAACACTGGGACAGACTCACTGGGCGCATCACAGGATCGTCAACTCCATTCGCAAACGCCAGCGCGAGTTCGGCTTACCGCCGTACATGACTGGACCGTTTTATCCAAATATCACCGTTAACTCGGTTGTTTACACCAGAGACAGCCAAAGAGCGCGATTGCAGACGCTGCTAAATTCCACGGCTCTAGTGGACATGTACATTCCTACCACTGGTATGTTTAGAAAATGCTAGCTAGCAAGGGCAAATAATTCACCTTTTCTCGGTAAATTTAACAAAATTCTCGATTTTGTAATATTTCAGGTAACAATTACTTGGTGGAGGGCATGTTAGTGCCGCGCTCGGACATGTTTTATCAGTCCCAGCAATACAGCACCTTCTTCTACATCAACACTGTACCAATGTGGAGGAGCGTACGCGACAATAACTGGCGCCTTGTCGAAGAGATCGTGCGCAAAACTGCTTCCAGCCTCAAAAGATCTAGCAGCCTTGACGTCTGGACCGGTGCCATCGGCAATCTTACTTTTAACAATGCAAGCGGTAAGTGCTTAAGAAAATCTTTTTTTTTAATATCTTAATTATTTAAGTTTCATCTACGAACTACGTTTAAGAACTTGTTTCATTTTCATTGAATTCGGCATGATTTTTCTTATGCAGGCGTAGCTACGGAAATCACACTGACGACAAACGTGAACGGCACAGGCGTCATCCCAGTGCCAATGTACTTGTTCAAGTACGTAGTGGATCAAGCCCGAAATCGCGGCATCGTTTACATCACCGTGAACAATCCTTACGCGACAACAATCACGGCAGCCGATCAGCTGTGCACGCCGCTTCCCCAGTGCACGAGGCTGTACCCGCAATTCACAACCGCGTCCAGAGGATACACTTACTGCTGCTCCATCGATTCCAGCAGTGGTTTCTTCGCCAGAGCAGCTAATTTGGGATTGCCGACTTTCCCCACTGCACAAGTGCTCACGAAGAAGACGCTGGGATCGAATCAGAACATATTGAATCAGAACCTCTTGAATCAGAATCTTTTAAATCCGAACCTCTTGACTCAGAACCTCGTCAACTGGCAGAATGATATATTTGGTTGAAATTGGTGTGATAGGTGAAAGGAAAGTTTCTTCAAAGTGACACCAATGCTTTTTTCTTTTTAAATTATTTTCTGAATTTTATTTTATTTTATATCTGTTTTTTGGAATTTGAAAAAGTTTTTAAATTTAAAAACTTTTATAACTATGAGACAGAGAAAATATTTGAGTTTAATTCATTTTATTTATAAATTGACGTAAACGCCGTAATCTTGGTGCAGATAATGTAAATTCAAAATTATTGCAGTTAGAATTCACTTTGGTGAATTAAAGTACTAATTCAATTCTAACTTGTGTTTGCTGAACAATTAGCGAAAGTAAAAAAGTGATTGATTTGGTTTTTCTCTTTATTGTTTGAAAATAGCTATTAAATATTTATTATAAAATATTTTGTAATATATGACAAAAATAAACACACTAAAATTTATCCCAGTTTTATTGATTTAACTGAAAAAATACAAAACCCGCTGCCAATTCATTGGCACTTGGCTTCTTCCTAACTAATTTATCGTTCCAATATTATCTCTGAGATTGATTAAAAACAATCGATTTCAAAAATATAATTTCAAAGTATTTTTTATTTAATAAATTATTTATTTTTATATTATTATTTTATTTTTCTATCTCCATTTTAGAATTTAATGAGCAGCAAAAAAAAAATGTAAAAAAAATTACATCAAAAAATCTTTATTTGTTCAAAAGTTATAGTGAAACAAAGAATGACCATTAAAATAACATA
>JAWWML010005810.1:0-14377 GCA_035047165.1 Ormyrus rosae
AAAATTTTTTTACCCTAATTGAAAGTCTGTCCTCGCATTACTGACGAGTATAGTAATTTTTCTAAACAATTTCTCTCTGTGTAAGAGTCCGAACCCAGTCAATGTGTGTTATTTCATTACTCTAGAATTAAATAGATACAATTGCAACAAGAAATTAGAATTACTACATTGCGTGCAGGAAAACCAAGTAATTTTTGCGTTCAGTTCATCGCTCAGCGAACGAAACGATAAACTCTCGTTTTTCCCGGGCAGCTCGCAAGAAACGGAATCGGCGCCACTAATCCCTCCGCCCGTGTAAATCCGCGCATTACACCGAATACCAATAGAGCAGTGCATTAATCCAGAGGCCTCCTCCTCCCCCTTGGCAGCGAGTCAATAGCCGTATAATTCGCTCGAAGCTATATACGAGCACAAGTGTCGCGTATTACAATAATCCGGCGCTCGTCGGCGTTTGGCTCTCTCGGAGTATATATATACCGGTAATGCAAACAAGCCTCCTCGACTATGCGGATATCGGGCTACTTTCGCCCTCCTTCCTCCTCTGGCACACGCATACACAGACACCACTCGTTAAAGACGACGAGAGCGCCGGCCGTAAACGGAGGGCGACCGCCGCCCGAAGAATAACAATTTGCAAGGAAAACGGAAAATTAGAATAATCGAGCGCGACGACGACGCCACTTGCCTCGGGAATGGACGCCGTTCTCTACGGGAGAGTTCCGTTTCGGGATATGTTTCGCTTGCCGAGTCGATCTCTTAATGCCGCCTGGGAAGCGCTCGGCGGTTTTTAACGCGGTGAGAATGGCTTGTTAGAGGTGAGGATTCGAGGGTGTTTTAGTCTCTGTAATGCCGCTTGGAGGCCTCGTAAATTTGTAATTTTTGTTTTTTTCTTTTGACTTTTGTTGGATTTCAGTTGCGGAAGAAAGTGAAAACAATCGATTTTCGCTTATTTTTTTTATTGGGCTGCCTGCATTACTCATGTGACTTTCAATAGTACCATTATCTTTCGTTTAGTTTCACAAATCAAAAGTTTGAACTTTCTATCTTTCATTGACGGTATCTGCGTTTCTTGTTTTTTAACTCTTTGCATTCTTTTAAATTACGTATTTATATTTTGTACGTATGTAACTATTTGAGGTCCGGGATAATCGATGCTTTGTACATGTATATAACAAAGATATGATATAAGAAATTCTTATCGATTTTTTCTCTGGACAATTTGTAACTACCTTTGTAGTCTTTTAAAGGTTAAAAAAAAAATTCAGTTTCAAAACGTCTGTAGCAACTTGTTTTTTCACGTAAACAGTAATAAATTAAAAAGCAACGATTCAGCGTAGCTTCCGAAGAAAAATGGTTGCACAATAAAATTTCCGTGTGCGTCTCGCCGATTAATTTGTAGTATGTATATACATAAATATGTAGGCGATGTAAAAGTGATTGCCGCGCGGTTTAAATTCTTCTGAGCATAAAAAATATCACCGTGGAAAGTAAGACCACGACTGTAGTTTGTAAAGTACATTCCGCATTGTGATTATGTAGAAGGATCTTTGTTGGAAAAAATAGTGGTTACTTAACCCTGATAGAAAAAAATACAAAGAAAAAAATACTTATTTTTATATAACAAAGGATCCTGCCTAAGCCGCAAGCATAAATGTCAAAACTTTGTTATTATTATTATTAAAATCGTTTAAGCTTTTAATCTTTTTAAATGGTTTCACTTTGATCTCAGATAGTCGATTTCTTTCTCCCTTGAAATTTTAAACATCCCCAACTACAGTTAACTACTTTTAGCTACACGAAACTATATGATTAAACTCCCGTGTAAGCTAATGCGGTAGTTAGTTTGAAGCTACTGTACCCTCAACAAACTAAAACCTCATTAGCCAGCGGAAATAGTCAATTTTCCAGCGCAGAAAATCAGCATCCTCCTCCAAAAGCCCAAAAAACAATCTCCTCCCAAATAAAGAATCAAACAATCCCCCGCAAACTCTTTCACCAAGCGCGCCGCGCAGATCCCCATAAATCCGCTCGGCCGCAAGACTACTCTCCTCGTTAATCTCCCACTTAGCATTGACATCCGCTCGTCGGCCAAAAAAAGAAAATCCCCCCGGCTCGGATCTCTCTCCGGGCTCTCTCTCGAGCATCTCTTCTCGACTCGAGAGAGACGACTGAATTACTTAGCGATAATCGATCGCGAGCTGGCGCTGCTCGCCGGGCTCCGCGCGGACCGATTTATGTCCTCTCTCTCGAAAGCGCAGCCGCTGCTGCCGGCGATCGTGTCGCGATTAGATTCTCAATCTGGCGCCGCGATTTGCCTCGCGCTCTCTCGACGCCGCGCGCGGCCCGACGATAGATTAATGGCCGCCAAAGCGGTCCGCGCCGACGAGCGGCAGATGTCAGGAGCGACGGGGAATCGGGCCGCGTACGTGTATGTAGGGCCCCCGGTGTACAAATTATACGCGCGGATCTGCACCCCGGAATATATCGGCTCGTGGGAAGCGGAGTAGGAATTAGGACAAAAATTTCCGGTAACAGTTACAAATTACGTGCACTTTCGTAAAGCGTCAACCACATATGCCCAATTACAAATCAGCGCGAGAAGCCCCGAGTAAAAATCAGGAAAACAAAGATGAATATAATGACATTACCCGCGACTCGGTACCCGCTACATAATAGACTCTCGAAGCCCCTCGTAACAAGACACACACGCGCGAGAGAGACAAAGACGAGAAATAGATTCGTAAGCCGGCGAGCGAGCGCGCAAAAAAAGCTCTCTCTCCCGCGGACGACGGCGGTGGTGCTTGCAGCGAGAGCGGTATATACCGTTCGGTGTGGGCGACTCGTCCTTCCTTATACGCCGCGCGGCGGCGGCGGCCGTAACGGCTAATTCGTTGCGTACAGGAGGCTGCGAGAGACCGGCTAACCAGCTGACGCGCCGCGCGCTCGTCGCAGGAGACGTCGCTAAGTGAATCGGGGAGCGTTATTAATGACGACTCGCGGCTGTCTGCCTCTCTTTGCGCTTTAACGGATGGTACGGCTTCGCGAATCGCGAGAGCTCGTCGGAAAGTGATCTGTTGGGTTTTCGATCGAGGCGCCGGGACTTTGAGCGAGGAGGATTTGAGGAGTCGCGATGACGGGGGTAATTGGGTCGTTAACTGTTTCTGTTGTGATGCTTCCTTTGATTTATCGAAGATTCTTTTATAAAACTAAGATTTACAAAATTTAGACGTAATTTCCGTCAAAGAAGCCACTTTGTTTTCGATTTAAAAAAAAAACTATCTTCAGCCTGTAAACCCGATCTAATCGGAGCAAACATCATTTTTAGATAAGGCCAGAGGTGTAAACGCAAAACGCATCCTGCAACACGACAAACAAAAAAAAAATAAGTCCAGACGCCGCACCAGACCGTTGAATCGACAATGAGCACAAAGAGAGCTTCTTTCGCGGCCAGATAAGCAGGTAGATCCTGGTGGGTGTGCGCGCAGCTAACAGATAGCCGAACACCTGCTTTGTCTTTCCCCCCCGCCGCACAATGCCGTAGGTGTATTATGCGTCTTAAAACATAGCAGCCGTTTAGTTATATCACTTGAACCGGCCTCTCTCTCTCTCCGATATCTTAGCGCTCGAAACTCCCTTATCGGACACTCCCCCGCCTCGACGGGCTTTGTATTGGGCTTACATTCTATAATTTTAGCTGCCATAATATCCTCGCGAGGAGGGATATATATATATATAGGAACGAAAAAGGTTGAGAGACCGCTTTGAGACTTCCGAAGCGGTTCCCGAAATTCTGTCTCAAGGCCAAGTGTTCTCGTATGCGGAAGTAACTATACCGAGATCCGCCGGTAATTACAGTTTTCTCCCGAAACTTCGTTTTAAATTTCGGATGCGCAAAAAATAATGAAAAAGACGCCTTTTTGATTATAGTAATAATCGCGAGTTTTTATTTTTAACTCTAGCCAGTAAGTCGGTGCGCGTTTGCTCGACCTTCTCAATAATCTAAAATTGATCTGTCAAGCGAGAAATGTATATCCTCCGGGGGAATATCCCAGTTTTATTGGTTTTTAAAAAAATTCGTAAAAATTTAATCAAGATTCTTTCGGTAGATTATTACACAAATTACCGTCTCTTTTTACCCGAAAAAAGAAGCCTTTCTTAATCGCGGCTCGTCTAAAAAAGCATTTTCAATCCCTGGCGCAAATCGAGAGCCATAAAAAATACGTTTTCAATAACGAGCCGCAAAAGCGGAGAGCTCTCGAACCCCCACCTGCCAGCGAGAAGAATCGGAAAAAACGAGAGCCTCTCGCGCGCATCTCTGAAATCCCCGCGCGCTCGAAAGCGTAATCAAGAGATTCAGTCGAACCTGCCGCGACTGTTTCCCTTCCAGCAAGTGCAGCTCTCCCGGCCGTCCGCGTAATTAGGCTATTACCCCCAAGTGCGGGCTGAGAAAAAGCTTGCCGGCTCCTCTCCTCGCGGCCATGTCAATCCCCGCCGCCGCCGCCGACGCTCGTTATGGCAACTCGATCCGCGATTACCGTTGGCTAATCGAGCTTTCCGAGTAATCGATGGCGATTCCCTTTGCCCAATAAAGGCTCGGCGGCGGCGGCGAGGGAGGAGAGAGAGAGAGCATCTCCTAAAACGTCCAGCCCTTATACCGTCGTTAGAGACCGTAATGCATTCCGGCCGGCGGCCGCCGCCGCCGCCGCGCGGCTAACTGTTTCGCGGATACGCTATTTGCGATATTACCGCTCTGTTTTTGGTCTTTATTCCTGAATTAACATGTTTCCTTAGCGGAGAGAGAGAAAGAGAGCCGGTCTCGAACTCGACTCGTCGGCGGGGGGAAAAGAATCGCGAGTCGAGTAATTGGTCGTCGTTGCGGCGGACGGTTTAAAAAAATTCGTTGCTCTCTTGATTATTTTTCGGAGGGGGTATAAATTCAGGTCGCTTCCGAGGAGGAAAAAGTTCAAAGGAGCACATATCGTAAATTACCGCGGGAAATCGAATGCTATCGCCGCCGAGAGAGGCTGCAATTATCATCGAGCGCGCTTTGCGATATATATCGCTGCGCGGCTTTTAATTACATCGAGACAAATATCAGATAAGCGGCGAATCTCCGCAATTATCGAATCAGCGGGCCGTAAATTTTATCGAATTCGTTTGAAAAAAGTGTAGTCACGAGGCGCCGCGGCGATGACAGGATGCCCAGACGATGAGAATCGCGCTGAATTAAGCGCGGGATTAATTGTTTCGTTAAGTTCGGCTTAATTAATCTTCGGAGACAGCGGCGAATATCGCGAGGAGAAGTAATTATACCGATGATTCGCGGTGCGCGACTTGGACGCGCGTCGATTTTTCTGGTTAGATCGCCGGACTTTGACGGCTGAGTAATCGATTTACGAGGTATTTTTATTCCAAAATCTACGCGGATCTTCGATGGAATCTGTTGGTAATTACGGATTTTTGGACGTCGCTGTCGCCGCACGACGTCCGCGGATGAAAACACGCAAAAAATCTTTCGTCCGATTCGCACAAAAAAATTACTTTGTAAAAAATAATAAATAAAATATAATATATAATATAATAACATGAAAGCTTTTTGTGTCTGGGTTTCTGTTAAAAATATTCTGCAGACTCCTTCTTCTGTCGCTAAATTAACCAAGATCATTATTTCCATTGACGGGATGAATTGTAAAAATAGACGTACAAAATTGCAACTAACTTTAGTTTATTTAAATTGCAGACTACAAACTTGCTCGAGGAAAAAAATAGCCAACGTTTCTTTCATTTAAATCTTGTTCTGAAATGTTAGTAATAATTATAGATAAAAAAACTGACGTAGAAAACAGCCAAAATTCTACGCGAAGACAAGAAAAAAAACTGCGAATTCACGCGTTTCCGAAAAAATATCACACAGATGTAATCTTTTCCATGAATATTCACTCGCTATTTTTCATATTAATTGACCAAACTGACAAAAATCCTCGAATTTGAATACATAATTATCCCGCCATCAAAAGGCATCGAGTCACCGATACAAATTGTTTATTTTTAAAGGTGATGATCCACAATTATTCACGAAACGCCGAAACCGATGAGCAGCGACGGCAAACCTGCACGGGGATCTTCATTGCGCGTTAATTGACGCGGATGAATGAGGAAGTTTCGGCGTTAGACAAACAGACTTCACAGAGATAAAGAGATGTTAAGCAGTTTTTTTTTGGGAGGAAAAAGAGTGGAAGGCCAATGAGAGGATTTAAAGTAGCGGGACTCCAGGCGATACTATCAGAGTCTAACTGATTTTAATTTGAAGCTCAAGGCTGCGATAAAGTCGGTGCTATTAATAACTGAAAAATGCTTTTAATATAATTAATTTGACGGGGTAATGGTGTAAAATGGGTATTTATCGCGAAAAATTCTTGGCTGTTTTGTTATTTTAAGTAATAAAAGATCATTAGGAGAGTTATTAAACTAATCCGACGATTGCATTGCGAAATATACATTATCCGGGTAATTAGTTTCGAGTGTTATTGTAAAAGAATTTTATTAAAGGCAGGTAAACATAATTTATTTGAAAAGCATTTGATATTTTGCAAGCCGAGCTTCTTTGTTGATTTATGCGAAAATTAATTTATCATTTTGTTTGGCACTTTGCCGATTAAAATTTCGTAATACTTTCAGGGTATTATTTATCGTGCGGTAAATCATCTAAAAGGAAATAATTGTTGTGTTTCAAGGTAACTGAGAGATCAAACTAATCCTAATGCAGTAATTTTTATGCAATTCGTTTCGACATATTTTGCGATTTTAATTTATTGGCTTTATATGTATAGAAAATTAGTTAATTAACTTCTATTAATAATTTACTTGGGATAATAAATTAACCCAATTCTAAGCATCAAACATGTCAAGGATGCTTTGACACTTTTATGCTTAATAGTAAAACGCATTATTTGAAAAGCGCATGTAAAAAAAAAAGCAGAATGACGCTAATAATTCATACAAATAATACGCTTTTATTTTATTATTTCATTGTTGAAAAGACGATAAATCAGATTTAATTTGATATACAGCTCGAAATCTTTTAGGAACATATTTACAATAAGTTTTCATCGCAATAAAAAAACAAATCTCTTTCGCTCCCTTTGATTTCGTTTTTCACAATTTTCCAGCTCAACACGTACACGACCAAACTCTTACTCTGTAAACCAAGTAACAAGCTCTCCTCCTCCTACCCAAAGACACCTCACCAAATACCATTACTCCTCAAAACTCCGCGGGCCCGACACAATCGCGCGCGCGCACAATCCATCCCGCGACAATCTCCGTTAAGAATTCGGCTGCTCGTTTCCGCCGGCTCGGCTCCTGTACGTATATATATCTCAGCCACGAATCTGGGCCTTAATTAGCGCTTTAATAAATACGATTTAACGGTCCCAGCTTCCGCGGCGCGCGCCAACTGTACTCTCTCACGCGTGCGGGTAATTCATGCGCGAGCATCGTCTCTCTCTCTCCGCCCGGGAGGAAGTCGCGATGTACCGCTGCTGCGTGCGATATTACGCGGCGGCAGCGGCGGCGTTGCTCCTTTTTTTTCTCTCTGCCTGCCTGCCGCCCGTGGATTCATTATATTCGTTAGTTTCGCCGAGAGAGAGGGAGAGAGCAAAGAGCGAGGTTGTTATAGGACACGACGGGATCGGGGTTTTGGATGGGAAGATGTTCGCGGGTTTGTTCGGCTAAGCTTCGGGTTTGCTTTGGATTCAATTACGTCGACGAGCGACGTGAGAGTAAAAGTAGGGAATTGAGAGGGCTTTTCTTTTTGGGTGATATGGAAATTTTTGTACTTTGTCGAATTAAAATATCGTATTGTAAAAAAATTATTATTAACAATTTAGGATTATTTACAAAAAATAATGCTATGTCAATACGATAATTAAGCTTCAGCAAATAGTTTTCTACTTCCACCTTTGACTCAATACATTCAGATAAATACAGTGCCATACATCATCAATTAAATAACTTTCCATCAAACCAAAATCGACTCCCGCCTCCGAAAAGACCCAAACTCGCCTCGTCACCCAGCCACGCGTCGATAATCATCCCGAAGTCTTAACTCGACCCGCAACGACGCGTTTATTTGTGCAGCGGGAGGGACTTGGCTCCTCGGCGCGTAATTTATAGGCCCCGTAAGACTCATTGCCCGTAAGCGTGATTTACGAATGAAGGCTATAACGCGACGGTGGCGGGCCGAAATTTCGCGAGTCATCGCCGTTTTCGCGAAAACTTGGCTGCGCGGCGAACCCGAATGTGCGTGGAAAGCGGATGTGAGCGCTTTTTCTACTACCGATATTGATTTATGGGCTCGTCGATATAATTTGGGCGACTTTGCGATCAACGCGAGAGGAGGCTGCTTTTTTAATTTGCTTGTCTACAGGCTCGCCGCTCGGCGCGTTGGGTATATCGATTGCGTCACTGGCTAAAAGCGCCTCGATTATATCGACGGAATATTCTTCGACTATATCGGCCTCTTACACGAAAGCGAGTGCAGTAGCCGCGAGCGGCGGTAACGAGAAGCCGAAAGCGTTGCGTAAAGCACACCTCGAAAACACGATTGCTCGCTTAAAACACGAATCACCGGAGAGCGCAAAAACATAAAAACCGAAATGAAGTCCTCCGCGGAGACTTGAACGTCGGCCACCTGCACAGAGAAGCGGAGAGAAAAGGAAGCCGAGGGACACGTCCGGAGACGCGCGAATTCCCCGGGACGATTATAACGCGGCCATGAGAATGTCGGCCCGAGAGAGAGAGAGAGAGATGCGTGTACGAGCTGCTCTTCCTGCTTCTTTGCCGAGTCTTGCTTTCGTTGGCGAGGCGGGTCGGTACCGTTCGTTTGGTGTGTTTTAGTCGTCGAGAGGGAGTGAGGCTGATTTGTTTTTTCTTTTTATTTCCGCCGGATCCGCGGAGATTTTTTATAGAGTAAAGCGGCATTTGCTACCGACGGTGTAATTGAAGTAATTGAAGAAATTCACTTTTTATACATTTCATTCGAACAGTTTGTAAGACGATAATCAATTAAAAAACCTAACGATCATCCATGTAATCAATACACTTTTTCTCCCCTTCTTTTCCCCCCGTCGTCGTCCCAAAACCCTAAAAATGCACCACGAAGCTATATAACCCTCCTCCAAAGCCCTCGGCAGCGGCGGCGGATTCCAGTGCACGGGGATGACGTCACGGATGACTCGGAGGTGAGCGTCGCTCGGCTCGCAGAAGGTCGCAGCTCGCACTTTGAGGTCCTTGCTCCTGCGTGCGCGCGCGAGCACGTCATGCGAGGCGGCCGCGGATTAAGCACTACATTCCACTATCGCGCCGCAACACCACCACCAGCCGACGACTGTTTATCGGCACCGCCACCGCGGGAATTTCAGAGTGTAATATACTGTGAGACGACGCCTTTCTCTATCTCTCGGGAGGTTGAGCGAATTCGAGTGGGAAGAATTGAAAATTAACGAGAGAAGCGATTATGATTCTGTATGTTGGAAAATTATTGCTTTAAACTCTCCGTCGATTGGCGTTCGATCGGAGCCGCCGCTCGAAGATGCGAATCTGGCGTGTATGCGTAATTTACCTAGTTATGAAAAATGGAAAGCACCTTAATCTGTAAATCTTTTCTTACTCGCGTGACTTAATTATTCATTGAAAAGGCATTCTTCATAATTACGCGTTATACGTATACAAAATTGCCGCATTGTCTTCTGCAAAAACAAATACTTATCGACTACACACGACTGCGCGTAATTATTTGATTAATCAAACCCAAGGTCGCATCATAGAAAAAAAAAAAACTGTACAATCACTCACTCGGAGTAAATTACGTAAAAAAAAAGAACAGCTCCGAGCGAAAGTCAAAGCGTCAGAATTTCCTCCGACAAAAGCATATATCCCGAGTCCTCGAAAAAAATCCCTCGGCGGCGAATTTTCACGCTCGAAAAAAAAAAGGGGCACCTCTCGCATTGCGTAACGCGTTGCTCTCTCTCTCTCCGTCCGTCGGCCGCGTCGCTCGGCTATTTCGCTCGAGTGCAACTTGTTTTCCGCTCGGCGCGCGGCGGCGGCGGGACAATTTATACAACGACATTCTTATGGTCCACTTATGCATCGCGCTCTCGCTCGGGAGCTCGGGGGATTAATGCCTCGGCGTGTTTACGTCGCGGCCAGGCGAGAAGCTCGCGCGAGCGCAAGCGCGCAAAAAACAGCCCCGAGCTGAATTAACGAGCGACGCCGCCGCAGCCGCAGCAGCGCGAGGCTGAGATCCTTCTGCGCACCGAGAGAGAGGCCAGACTAAAAAATGGCCTGCTTTATGGAATTTTCAGAGCGGCGTTTTAGCCGCGGGCCGGCTTTTTGCTCGATGGAGTAATTGACGACTTGTTTACTCGCGCGGGCTGCGCGCGCCGCTTCTTTGGGGGAATTAGCCGTTGCGCGCGGTCGACGCGGCTTCGAGCGGCGTTATTGATGAACTCTGATTTGGCGTCGTTTTTCGAGAAATGGATTTTTTTGCCGGTGCTCGCTTTTGGGGGGAAATGAAAGTACTGTCGGACCTTGACGTGTGTTTGCGATTTCAACGGTGCTTCGTTCGGGAAGGATGATGTAAGTTGTCGAAGTTGGGGATCATTGCGCGTAAATTCGTTTTTGGGTTAGCCTCGTTGGGAGGATAATTTCTATAAAGGTGCACAGAATCGTGCTTAAATCAAGAAAATATTAAATGTTCTAGTGTGAAATTATTAAGTTTAATGCTCAATGCCTGTGGCGCATCATAATTTTATTCTCTAATAAACTAACTGTACAAGTAATAAGGGCTGCAACGTCACGCTGCCAGACTTCCTTCTTCTTAATTCGATAAATTAAAAAGAAAAATTTTACGCAGCAACTCTATACTCGTTGGCACTAGAAAACGAAGCAACGAACGCGAAAACTGTTATACTATCGAGCCCTTTCTTCTCCTCAGTGTGCATTACTGCTTCATTACCCAACGCAATGATACTCCATTCCTCCCCTTTAATCCCCCAACTAATAACCAATCCCGGCGACGTCCAAAAATCGAGCAAAACCATCGCCGCATCAGCACCGCACACATCCGTCCAATCGGCAAGGATGACTCTGCTCCCGAACTGAAAGGCATCGTCGGGCAAAAATTCCCTCGCCTCCTACGCTCGAGTCCTCCGTTTTTTTTCCTTCTTTCCTCTATCCGCCGCAGCGATAAGAGAGCCGTTTCCTCGGAAAGCTCGCGATCCGTGAGTCACAGCTTCGCGTGAGAATGGATTATGCGATCGCGAGTAGGAAACGCGCGTAATAATGCTAAGCAATTAGAAAGAATTCTCTCTCTCTCTTTTATTCCAGGCTCCATAAATCTAGCCGCCGATGCTGATTCAGATCTGATTGGGCGAAAATTTATGGGGAGAAGGGAATGTATAAATGCTGCTTCTGCATTTTTTTTATTTCAGCTCATTGAGCAAGAGTTTTTAATTATAGAAATGCCTGTTTTCTCTTGTTTGCCGAGAGGATTCGCGCGAACTCGGATTCTGGAGTTGGTTTCAAGAGATTGTGTTTTGTCACGGCAATCGAGTATTTAGCTTCGATCGAACATTTTTTTTTAAACTGACTCAAGAGCATACTCGAATAGATTCTTAAACATTGCTTCATTTTTTCAAGGATATCGAACAGCAATTTTGGATAAGCGTCCTTCACCCCTTTCCAACGAGTTCCTCCGGCCATCTCTCTCCGATCCCTCGGCCGAAATTGCACTTTCGTCATTTCCCACATTCCCGCGGCGAAAATGAGCAGTTACACATCAGCCGCAGAAACACCTGTCCGAAAATAAACGCCGGAACAGCCCCCCGTCATTACCTCGCCTCCCCGGTCCTCTCGACTCGCGCTTCGACTCGAATCCCAGCGGCTCGCCTCCTCCTCCTCGTCATTACGCGCACCTCCGAAATCTCCCTCCCTTCCCCGAAGCAATTTCCCTGCACAATATGTAGCGTACCGCGCTTCGCGAAAGGGGGAGGAGGGGTAAAAAAAAGGACCTGCAATAATCGACGCATGTCGGGTAATGACGGCCCCCCTCCCTCCCCCCTTTTTGCGCCGGGCCACGGGGCTGCGAAATTGGAGTCCGCGGAGAAGGACGACGACGGTGTCGGGAGGGTTATTAGGCGCGAGTGAAGGATGGAGTTGTTTCACTTTGGCCGGTAATCTCTTTCTCGCTGTTTAATGCGCCGGAGAACGATGTTGCGGGGGATCGTTTATTATGTTTGATGAAATGCCGGTGTCTCGGGCGAGCTGTTTGCTCGGTAATGAAGCGTTTTTAATCGAGTTAGGCCTGGATTTCGGTCGATGGGGATTTAAATGGGGATGATAAATTTTTGGAGGGAAGATCCGTTGCTTCGATAATAATTTATGAAATGAGAGAATACTTTAATTTTTTGAACAACATGCAGTTCCGTTGCGTAATGTAATTTTATTACTGATTACTTCCGAGGTATTTAATCATTGGTTTCATTTAGAAGGATGATATCGTTCATTTTTCGATAAAATCTGCAATTCATATGGTATTTCATCGCCGGTGCTTATCATTAGATAGCAATCATTAATTTGTAAAACAGGTAGTATCACTTTGCTTCAGCTAAATTCATTAATTTCATGAATCCTTAATAATTCAGTCATGACCGTTTAAAAATCATAATTATTAGTATTAAGCTCAGGGCGAATTGTACTGTACAGAGAAAGAAATTTGTATACTCATAGTTTACACAATTAAAGATATTTTATTGTTAGAAATTGTGTGGGGGATGAAAAACTGATTTTATAACAAATACATTAAATAAAAAAGCAAAATTAGTATGGTACTTTATATATAAAAATTATTATTAATTAGAATTAAGATGAAAAATTAAATGTGATGATTAAATCAAAATCTAGACATCTTTATTTATAATTCTCCTTATAATTCTCCTGTGAAAGTATTCACAGCATGCATGAAACATACAAATATCATGCCATCAGTTAATTTTGTGTGCGAATCAATTAAAGGTCCTTTCAATGTACGATTTTATAAGTTTCTCCTAATCCTATAATAGTAATATATCTTCTTGCACGTGCAGGAGGCGCAGTAAAACAAAGCAGTAAATTAAAAGTAATTTAACTTTTCATTCGTTTATTGGAAAAATAAATAAATAAATCTCAGCACACGTCACAAATTTCCCGTCCATTTAATCAGAATCCCGTCATCGTACACGCAAAGCTCGCCATTTAACCCTCGCCGTAGACCGCAACCTCAAAGTCGAAGTCTCGCTGCCTCTGGTTGCGGAATTGGAGCGTGACAGAGGACCTCCCGGGTCCACCGCGTGCAATATTGACGTAACCACCTTTGCCCCTTCGAGACAGGTTGGCCACCTTGACCTCTGTCGCGATAGCGACCTTTGTCGAGGAAGGTCCTTGTCTCCTTGAGGGATCCCCGTATAAGTTGCACTCGAACACGCGGACGCGCTCGAGACGCCTGTCGCCTTTGACGCGATAGCCGACGGTCAACTCGTGGAGATTTTCGCTCTCTTTTGAGACCGAGTTTTATTTTACCATTTCATGCCCATACTTTTTAATTTAGACTTTCCGAATAAAGGCTATTTCAGTTAAAAATCTCTGCAACAGACTTCAACGCTCGAGCATTTACGAATCGTAATGGATCCCACTCGCCAAAATCCACAGCGCAATTTTCCTATCCCCCTTCGCTCCGCTCAATCACCGACTCCCAAGCAAAGAGGCCCATCGAAAACTCCAATATCCCCTCAGCGAAACCGCAGCCGAGCACGCGAGAGAGGCGCCTCTTCCCACCGAGGGAAGATCGCGGCGGCTCGCGAATTCGCACGTAATAATCGCTCTCTCCGCGTCATATCGGATGTGGCGCATGGGAAGTGGGCCCGCGACCGGCGTTTACGCGGGCCCGATCAAACGACTCGCGCGCAAGCATCACCTCCGCATTTGCATCCGCGCGCGGCGATTTGCATAATTCACGAAAATCGCGCGCGGCGAGAGGCTCAGTTCTCTCTCGCATGAATTATGCGCCGCTTATTGAATCCACGCCGATTTACGAGCGATCGTTTGGGGCTTTTTGGCCTTGAACTTGGATTGGAAGTACCGCTGGAGCGGTTTTTTTGCGGGAAGTCGCTCTGGAGGGATACATCGTTCCGCACACCGAAGCGGTTAGAACAATTTATCGGGTGACGGTGAATCTTTCGGTCGTTTCGTAAATTCTTCGAATCCGTTAAAATTATTTGATCGTTTATTATATGAAATACAGTTTTATTTTCGTGTTCCATACCGCGAGAGACTCGTCGAA
>JAWWML010005810.1:16035-39548 GCA_035047165.1 Ormyrus rosae
TTAAACGAGAGCGCGTGCCCGCCGATATTCCAGTCTCGTTGCAGCCCAGACGGCGACGGCGGCGGCGGCGGCGGCGGTGGCGGCTGCTCCCGTCAATCGGGCCGAATGAGCGAGCAATTTAAATGAGACATCCTGGGGCCCGGAGTTCCTTCACGCCTCTCGATCGCGGAGCCGCGCACGTCCTTCTCCAGGCCTTCTTGCAGTTCGCGCTTTTGCTGCTGAGGCGGAGGAGGAGACGTGCGCTTTTCCGCTTCCCGAGGAGAGAGGGAGCTTTAACGGTTTCGTTAACGATCGCGGGGATTTTGCATTTCGTGGGAGGCTTTTGGCGTTCGGAGGGAATTTCTAATTTTTTTGGCTAGGTTTTTTGAAGAATTCTCTGGGAATGTTGGAGAGGATTGGGGAATTGTTGAAAGGCCGTTGTTTACAAATATTTTCATAATTCTGGAACTTTAATAAAAATGTTCGTACATTGAGAGAAGAAATGTAGTAAAATTACAAATAATGTTGTAAAAGTTACCATGCTGTCTAGTAAAGCCATCACAGACTGTCACAACCAAAAAAATGACTACACTTTGTAAGAAATGTTACTATCTGTTTGGTAAATTTTTCTATAAAGTTTGATAATTTTTACTAAACTTTTCTCTCAGTGTAGAAATACTAAAAGCTTTGCAAAGTACGCAGAAAAGCACATATTCATTCGTTAATTTAATTTTGACAAACCATTCCCAAAATAACAATTATAATTCATAGACAATTTTCATCAAAGAATAAACGAATTATTGAATAAAACAAAAACTCGATCCCAATCTCCCAATTCTCCGAGCGCAATAAATCTCCCGGGAATCAAGCCACGTCTTCCCCCGAGCATAATGCCCTCCTGAAATCACAAGCCGCACGCGAGACACCTCTTTGCGCGACGGAATCAATCATAATTTTCGCACTTATTAAGACATTAATCAGCGGCGGCGTTTCACAGTTATACTCCGCTCGTATCTCGCCTATCTTTTCGAAAAAGCAATGCCTCCCCCCCTCCCCCCGCCGCCGTCGCCAAGCGACTGCGATTCGCCGCGGTCTCGATCTGTCGCTCTCGCGTGAGAATCGCGCGGCGTGCGAACCTGGCCTCGAGCTTGAACTTGAGAGCTTTGCACCGTGTAGTTTTACGGCCGCGCGGCGCGCCGCACATATCAACGAGGGGCTGTAAATGCCCGATTTGACGATGCGTTTTATCCCGTCGGTCGAGCGGACGTAATTAATCGGTCGATGAGCGCTTGATTTTTGGCGCGGATTGCGGGATTAAGATCTCTCCGCATGGTTTCGCAATCTGAGAAACAACGAGGAGCGACGAGACTGCGAAAATTGTTTACTTCGGATCGTGGAATAAAAATCAATTAGGAGCTTTATAGGAGTGCTAAGTGCGGTTATCTGGCGACGGAGTTTATGGCGGGAAAATTGTTGTAATTTAATTCTTATCGCATCTCGAGTCACGTACCGTTATAGAACTTCTTAAAGCGCGAAATTGTTCCTTAAACAGCTGCCGAGTAATGAAAATGTTTTATTTAAGAAAATTGCTAAAGACACTGGATGTTTTTATGAATCGATGAATGACAATGATTGTTTAACTTAAATTATTTTTAAAAAAGCACATCTTTAATTTAAGTATCTTCTGTCTCGAAAAAAACATTTCCTCGGGCAGTTGAAATTAATGAATCGGCCGCGGAAAACCTGACGAGCAACGCGATCGGAATCACAGAAAAAAAAAGCGAAAAAAGCTGAAAGCACACCTATATATATATATATATATATCCCCCTGCCGGTAAAAAGCAGAAAAACTCTGAATTTCCAATAGCAACCCCTCGACTTTTCTCTCTCTCTCTCTTTCTCCGCGAGCCCCTTAAATTTCCATCGCTCGTCAATTACTCCGTATTTTTTCGATGGACATCAAAAGGGCCTCTCTCTCCGCAGCGTTCTTAGCACACAGCGCGCGCAAGGCAAAAAGCTCTCCGGCGCACAATTAACGGCAGAATCTCGGTGCGCGCGCGCGCGGCACTTTCATAAAGCTCGTGCTGCTGCTGCGGCGGCCGCGCTAATGGGCAGCTTAACGTTCGGACGGATCTCTCTCTCTCTCTCTCTCTCTCTCTCCTCCTCGGAGCCGCGCTTCTCGGAACGTGACGTCCCCTATCGGCGCGCCGGCTGACGTTTATGGTCGCGCCTCGCCGCGGTTACAAGGTGTGAAAGTCGCATCGTATCGATAATCAAACGGCCGACGACGAGGCGCGGGGAGGAAGGGGGAGGGGAACGAGTTTGCAGCGAGGAAGATATCGCCCGGTAGCGCCTCAAACGATTGACCACCTGGCCGAGCTGAATAAATATATATGTAGGCCCGAGTAAGGCTGCGATTCGTGACTTTTTTTTCTGGGTTTTAAGAGTTTTTCCGTCGGGGCGGAGAGGGGAAATTGTTGGGTGGAAAGGTTGAATTGTTTTTCGATTATTCATATATCGGGAAATGAAAGATCGTTGAACGCATCGAGGTAAATCGCGGTTTATATTCATAAATTTTCGCCTGGAACGTTCGCCCTACGCTTATTAATTAACATTCGCACAAAGCAGGAGGGGTTGACAAAAATTTAAAGGAGAAGCTGAATTTTGCCTGTTTTAGCAGCTTTAAATATAAATACCGCTACGGGATAAGCTCGATTTTTCGCTGACGCTTTTACAGAGGTGGTAAATGTTTCGGGGCGCAGAGAGTATCGTATCAGCTTTTTTACAGTACAGCCGCCCGTGTAAATATGCGAAATGTACTTAAATCATGAGGGCGATAAATCATCCAATTCTTTGCGACTCATTTAACACTTCTTATCATCCTCCCTCTCCCCTTTGGGTGTATACGTGCGCACGCGTGCTTGTAAATTGATTTATGGGACGCTTATGGAGAAGCTATTTATTTACCGTAATAAAGACACCTAAAGTATTTCGAGATTAAATTTCAATTTTATCATTCCGACGGAATTTTTTAAAAAAGCGAAATAAGAAAGCGAAGCGCCGCGCGAAAACTGAATTTCCTCGAAATCTGTATTAACGCGTCGCGATAAATAAACGCCGATTACTTCACGAATTCGCTAACAGCCGAGGAATGCGGCGAGGAAATCGGGATGAAATTAATCACCGCGGCATCGTCCGATTATAAACTCGCCGGATAAATCTGAGTCAGTCGCAGTCACGTTCCGTCAACACGCGGCGGCCGATTGGGAGACGCGCAAATATAGCCGCTGACGATGTCGAGCGCATTTATTAAAACGAGTTCCCGCGCGGACGCGTTCGATTCGCGCGGCGGTAATTGTTCGGCAGCGCGAATTAACGGGGCAATTATCGCGACGCCTCGCGACCGGGTAAATGTTTATAAATTTCCGACGATTAATCCCGCCGCGACGGTGTGGCTCAATCGCGGTTTACGTGGCTGCGGTTGCAAAAATCTGATTAATCGGCCGTCGGGATGGGCGATTAATTGTACGCGGCGAGTGTAATTCTTCTCCGCTTCGTTTGTCGGAAAATTTAAAGGTTATTAGAAGAAATTATATGTGTGAAATCGCAGCTGATTTATAAAAAAAAGAAAAAAGGCTGTATTCTCTCCAGACGTCGTTGTATATAGTTTCAGTACTTTCCGCTTCTTCTGAATTTGAGAAAAAAGCAACGGCTCGTGATAAAAGAGCGCCTTTTCCCCGGTGAAAAAAAAACAGCCCAGGCTTTTTAACCGCACTTCAAGCTCCTGAAAATTGAGCGCTAATTTGCAAAGTAATCCTAAGCCTACACCTGGAAAGGTTTCGCGCGCGAATGCGCAGTCGGAAAATGTATACAGACCGGCACTTGTGCAGTTCTCGAGAGAGAGAGAGAGAGCACTGAGCTCTCTTACGCAGACTCTCGTTGCGGCGCGAGAGTCTCTTGCGTGCGTGCGTGGAAAAAGGCTGTTGCGCGAAAAAAGGAACGAGCACCGCCGAATAAAAGAGCATTATGCCCGGCGGAACGATGACGGTTTGCTTTCGTTGAGGGAATGTTTTTGTATTACGCGCGGCACCGGGATTTTAGAGGTAAGTTTCGAGGGAAAAAGGCGAATTTTTCGTTTATTTTTATGAGTTGGGGAAGTACCGTTAAGAGAACAAGAAGTTTTTTTTGTGGGAATTAATCTATTCACTGTATATTTCAAGGAATATACAGTCGGTATCGTCTTGTCTTAACGAATGGAAAGAATTGTTCGATATACTTTTGGACAGTACTTTTTATTATTAAAATAATACATTGATCAATTAAGACTCTCGGGTCCAATAAAACGACACCAACAAAATACATCTCATCCAACAAACGACTCACCCCTAATTACCCCGTCGTTCCCAACAATTCCCGCTGCAAACGACTCAAATCCCAAGTAACTTCGCCAAGAAGCCCCCAGCATCAAAGCCGCAGCTCAAAATATACCCATATCCCTCCAGTCACGTAAATAATTTCCTCATCCTCCTGAAAAACCTAACCAACCCGGGGAATCCCCCGCTCTGCATTCGCGCCTCGCGCCGGAACAATGGCCCGCCGCCGCCGCCGCTTGCCGTTACGAGCGCGATTCCAATCTAATCTATGGATTATGACGATTTACCAGGCTCGCGGGCCCCGCGCCGCCACCGCCGCCATCGTTATTATATCGCGGCTCGAACAATGCGCGGGGTAATCTAAAATCAAGGGGCCCCGCGGTAATGCTTTTTTTTTAAGAGTAGGCGCTCGGTTCGCGTGCCGGGTAATGACGATTAACGCGCCTCGGCGTAATTCGAGTCGCCGTTAATAAGCCGTTGCGAAAGAGGTTTGCGGAGCGCGGAAAAATCGAGGGACATTAGGTGAATCGGCGAGGATTCGGGCTTTTTGAGGGTGATTTGTGAGGACTTTTATGTCGGCTGCTGGGAATTGTAAAGAGGGGGATTAATGATGGGTTTAATTGCGGATTCGAGTGAGGTGATTGGAAGAGTGATCGGTGAATTGAGTGTGTTGTTAATGAATAGCAAATACTTTATAGTCCTTAGAGACAATTAAGAAGCCAATTAATTAATAATAATTAAAACAATTTACATCGAAACTCGAGGAAATCAAGGAACGCATTTCCTTCAATTGACTCTAATTACATTAGAACTATTATCTACTAAATTAAACAGTTTTGCCGCGATGAGACTCCCGCTGCATTTGCGCCGAGTTTATCGTTGCGATTTTTCCGCCAGTCATTTCTAAAAAAAGATTCTTTTCTAACGCGAAAGAAATTATGTTTCCTTACAATTTATTTAAATAAAAGTTTAAATCAAGTTCATTATAGTGCATATAAATATCCTAATTACCGCGCTTGCACATAAATCCCAATGATACGTCTACCTGATGAGTTTTTACGATTATTATCTTCATTAGCGTAATGAATGTATTAATTCATTAATTATTCATTAATTTAATTAATCCGAATAATATAAATAGTACTTGTAAACTAATATTGCTAAATAAAATACTGATTGTGCAATATAATTTAATCCCCAAAGTAATCAAGATTTGTAAATTAACGTATAGTTCCTTTTCAAAGCATTACCTCCTGCTTTAATTTTCATTTCTTCGTCTTTACGAATAAACAATTTCCGCGCAAAACTCACTCAACCTTGTCCAATAGTTCCTTCAATACCGAAAGCATCGCATCTATCAAAATCATGCCGGACCGTAAAAAGTAGCTCCTCCGAAAAAGAAATTTCCTTAAAAAAAAAACGAACTCGCACGAAGCATTCCCCTTAGCAGCGGCAGCAGCAGCAGCAGCAGCAGCAGGCAGCAGCTCAAAAGGATAACTTCCTGCTAGCGATAAAATCTGCGCACGGCCGATGCGCGTCCAAGAGCCGCGGCTACTTCTCGCGCCGCACGCCACCTATTATATGCCTGCAATCCCGCGAATTCATCCGGAAATTTATCGGCGCCTCGGCTCTCTCTCTCTCTCTCCTTCGTGCCGATTACTTTGCACCCGCCGCCGCCGTCGACGACGACGACGCTTTGCGTATTATATATATATACACCGAAGGCTGACGCCACGGGAAATCTGCCGTTGATTCGACGCCGCGTGGTATATTCATTACCATCGGGGCTGCGGGGCTAATTAAAATTAATAAATCCCCCCGCCGACGCAGCTGTATTATACCGCCCGATAAAGCGAGAATCATCCGAGGACGCGGCGGAGGGTGTAATTAGATCGACGCTGCGGGGAAAGACTTCCGGATCGAGGAGGCGGCGGCGCGGAAGTAAATCTCCGCTCGTTTCCATTCACAGCAGCGATTATTATTCACTGCGACGATAATGTTACAGGCCAATTTGACTATTTAGTCCGACTGAAAATACCTTCCGCGAGGCATTCCAGCGATTCCAGAGGCGGCCTTTTCCGCCCTCCTGCCAAAAATGCAAATAAAATCAGCTCTCTCAGCTCGCGCGGTTTAAAATCCCCCCGCGCCCGGCGGCGGCGGCCCATAAAATCAAAATGTACACAATGCGCATCCCCCTTTAGCCGCGCTCGCGCGCGCGCGCCATAACTTTCCCCGAAGAGCTCTCGGGCTCTCTCGCGTAATGGGCCGCGCGTCTGAATGCGTTGCATAATCGTGGGATCGGCTCGCGCCGCCGCGACGATATAAATAGGAAAATCAGGCTCTCTCTCCGCGCGCGCGAGCGCCTCTCCGAGGAGAGCCTCCCACGCGACAATGCAGCGAGCGCGCGCGATGCGCCGTGTACGAGCGCCTCTCTGGCCCGCAGCCAAGCCGAGAGAGAGAGGGCCGAGGCTCTCCTGGCAACACACGAGCAATGACCCTGATCTTGAACTCGTCTGCGAGCCGAGAGCATTTGACGCCTTCTTATGTGCAAACCCGAGCCTCTGTACACATGCGAGGATACCGTACGGAGAGAGAGAGAGCTGAGGATGCGCCGATGCACGAGCCGGTTGTTGGAGAATCGCGGATTTTTGGTGAATTTTCAATGGAGGCCGGAGAAATAATTTGTTCGTTCGGAGGAATCGACGAGGGAAAGCCCCCCTATTTTCGGAGGGATTAATTATTCGGCTCGGGGAGCAGGGTCGAAACAGGCCTCCCTCGAGATTTCGAGAGAATACAGAAGCGAGGCGAATCTTATCCCGAAGTGGTACATTATGCACGCGCCGTGCGGGCAAACTTGGCGGGATTACCCGAAAACCGACAACCGGCGTCGTTAATTATTCCGCGGTGGAAGCTCGAGCCTCGAACAAAAAAAACTCGGTATATTATACACTCGGAAAAAAAAAACGGCCGAGGAGCTTGGAAAAGCTCCTCCTCTGCGACGATGCACAACCTCGGGAGAGGAATTCGCATATATATATACGAGAGAGGGACGGACAGCTGTGAGCGCGCGGCGATCCGCCGTTCTCGGAATTAGATAAGTCCTTTAAATTGGCGATCGGATCGCTCGAGGCAGCAGGCGGTGCGCTGCTGCTGCTGCTGCTGCCTGCCTGCCTGCCTGCGTCCTACATGTGAGACGCGCAGGCTCACATCGGGCGGGAACTCGGGACGTACCAGTCGCACGCCAGGCGCAGCGCAAGTTCAAGGCTGTCGGCGGCCTCGGCAAAAATAACTGGAGGCGCGTAGCAGCGAATTTTAGAGATTTGTCGGGGAAAATTTTAATTTATTTTTTTTTTATTAATGTTTGTAATAACGCCTTTGTCGCTTTGCGAATAATGTGCGTTGGGTGAAAACTCTGAAAAAATGCCAGAATTTATCGCGAAAACTCGTTTTGTCAATACGGCCCATCGCTCGCGTGAATTAGCATTATCTCGATTGCTCACTTGAGTTATACATTCATAAGTAAAAACCACAATAAAACAAGCGTTTTTTATCAGCGGCTAATTAAAGTTCGAGCGAACCAAGTATACCGCGCGAGAGTAAATTCAAATTACGCTCTTACGGATTATATCCGTGTCACTGTATATCAGAAGCTTACTTCGAGGGGGGGATTAAGAAATACGCGGAGTTAAAATGTAGCTTTGCGCAAGGTTGCATGTTATTTGCCGGCAAAGCGCGCAAAAAGAACTCGCGCGCGCGCGCGCGCCACCACACACACACACACACACCGGTCGCCGAAGCCGAAGTGTTTGCAGAGAAAATATAACGGGAGTCCAATTTTTGAAATGCATATATTATCGTACAGTTATAGCCTGCGTTGCGCCTCCTGCGAAATTTTGCATACTTATGGCCTTTGACTTCGCGAAGAGCGTATTATTCGTTGGACAAACTAACATTGGCGCGTGTCGTTGATCCCTCTTGGTTTTTTTGATTTTTTTTTTTTTTTTGACTTCTAGGACAATGTTTACTTTGGTGTAAGGTAAGCTGGAGAGCGAGTCGTTATTAAGAATGAATTTTGAAAAAGGCTTTGTCTTCCTTATACGATTTCTATTGTTGGATTCGACTTGAAAGTCTGATAATGCAGTCATCGTTGTTTTAAGTCAACATTTAAAGCCCCCGGGGAAAATAAACAAAAAAAAATACAAGGAAGTAATAAACGAACGACTTCGTTGGTAAATTTGAACTTCAATGACCCACGACCGCATGAAACGAATCCTTCAAAAGCAGGAAACTTCAATTTCAAAACGATCCGCTATAACAACGATTATTCCGAGGATATCCCCCTTGCAGCTAGATTTTCCAACTGCGTCGCGCGCCATTCCTATTTAATTAACACATTCAGCAGTGAAAACGGCCGAGACGAGTTCCGCTCCTCTCTGGAAAAAGCAAGCTCTCCGGCCGCGTCTAATGCAGAATACAAATAAGTTCGCTTTCCTTCGAACGCGGCGTCGCCGCGCGGTGCAGTCCCTGGCAACAAAGGTAAAAAGCAGCAGCAGCAACAGTAGCAGCATTGTCGTTTCTTCCTCCCGGTCTAACTAGAACTGGTTCGCGCCAACTGTCGATCTCGAAATCTCGACACGAACGCTACTCTCTCCGTCGCGCCTCCGCCCGTCCTTTTTTCCAAGTCCTCGCTAAACCAGCAGCAGCAGCAGCAGCAGCACGAAGACGTTCTCGTTCGGTTCCTGGACGACTGTGTCTAACGGTTCCCTCTCTCTCTCCCTCTCGACCTTTCCGCACGAGCTGCACCTTACCTTATGTACCTCGATCGGCTAACCTCTCTCTCTCCTGCAGCATCTCTGGGCTGCTACTTGAGGAAAACGCATGCGCGAGCCAGAGAGAGAGAGAGAGAGGATCCGCACACGTACGCGTATAACGGGGTCGTGTCACGGGCGCGCACGCCTTAATATCTAGCGACACGATCCGAGCCGAGCCAAGTGGGACGATTCTCGTGTTTCCTTACTATCGCCGGGTATACGTACACACCCCGAAACCTATGGGTCAAGCACATACACGACGGCTCATTGTGCGATTTTTACGACGGACGGACGCGCGCGCCGCGAGAGAGAGAGGACTGCAGGCCTTTTGGGATCGTGAGACGATGCTGCACCATTCAATGGGACAACCTGCGTAAAAGTAGAACTGCACCGCCGCGGGGAAATGGGACGAGCCGAAGCGCGGCGAATCGAATTGACATTTAAATTGAGAGATATGCCTTTGCGAGAGGGTACTCTTTCGATGCTGCTGCATGGCTTAGTCGCGAGGATATATCGTTGGACTAATGTTAAGATATGGTAATCTGAGCAAGTATACTTACCGTTTTTGCGAGATGTCCGTTCGAGTGGGAAAAATAAAGGTTCAACAACGACAACAGCGAACAATCATCGATTACGTCAACTTTTGTTTTATTGAATACAATAATCAAAGTGGTAACACTATGGTGGCGATACTGTTTCTTTTTTTTTTTTTTTTTATCTTTTCGTATAATAAAGGCATCGTACAAGCCTAATTTTTTCCGTTCATGATCATATCATCAAACCTCTTTTCCTGAGACGAAATACAAATGAAGTGATATAATAATATGTATTTTATTTCCTTTTATACGTAATATGTATATATTTATATATGTATAATAATATATATCAGATT
Source organism: Ormyrus rosae (assembly GCA_035047165.1). NCBI lineage: Eukaryota > Metazoa > Arthropoda > Insecta > Hymenoptera > Ormyridae > Ormyrus > Ormyrus rosae. Next base: position 26,091 of record JAWWML010005810.1, read on the forward strand.
GTTTTGCTGATTTACAGGTATTGCAAAAATTCATAATTAAAATCTGTGAGAAAGTTCATCTTGGAAGGGACGTTATTCTCGCGTGTACTTGTGAGAATTTCCATTGTGTTCTTACATCGTGGTGTGTACGTGTACGTTTTTTATTTTGTTTGTCTCTCATCTACGCGTAGTTATAATGCATCGCTCATAGTGAATTACAGATATACCTTTTTTAATAAAAAGCGTCCTTCGAGGGAAAATCACCGGCGCCAAGATCGCTGGATTTTCCGCCGGAGGAGCAACGATTCTTTCTATATTTATAAAAGCCGTCGAGGAATTTTCTAAAATTCCACCTCCGGGCATTTTGTGTTTTCTTAGCTAAAATCTACATATGTCTGCAGACGTATTTGTTTTTGTTTTTTTTATTTCTTATTTCAAAACCTCTTCTATCGTTAAAAACTAGCAAAAAAAAGAAATTAGAGGGAAAGAAAAAGTCAGTTCGCTTTTGTCTTATCTAGAAACTACGAGGAAAAAAAAAGAAACTTATTACAAAGATTGACGGGGAAACAGTGACGTCGTACACAAATTAGAGAATTCGTGATTATTCTTTTTTTTTTTTTTTTCGCTGGTACAATGAACACGTTGATTTACGCTTCGTTTACTGAAACAATCGTTTTAGGTTTTTGTCATTTTCAAGTGAACACATGTACGCGGCAATGGAAAATTGAGCTAAAAATGGGACGATTCTGAGGATTTTCAGAGCGGAGGGGAGAAACGGCGCGCGGCCGGCCCTCCCCTCCGGCCAAGATTTTTAACACTTTCTCGACACTCTTTTTTTTTTTTATATCACCCTTTGTTCTATAATATTTAATATACTCTTTCTTTCGCTCCTCTGCATACAATCATTCACTCTCTGGCGCAGCCTATATACGGACAATTTAAGTAACTAACATTCTCAAAAAAATAGGTTCTCCATTTTCCGTAAAAGTCTCTAGTCTCCCTAAACACACGCCTCGCGTCCCCCGCGACTCTCGATCGACCGCCGAAATAAAAAAATAGGAACTGTCGAACCCTAACTCTGCCGGTTGATTGCTTTCAATTTTCTTTTTTTTTTTTTTTTAAATTTCCGCCGAAATCCAGCCTCTCGTCTGCGAAAACTTGTAAAAATACCGTCTCTCTCGATCGAAAGAAATGAAAAAACATGGATGCTTATCGATAATTACTTAATTCAAGATTTAAAAGTAAAGATAAAATATTCGGAAACGAAAGGCTGGATTTCGGACGGCACTGAAACGATTTCATTTCCCTTAAGTGTACAAAGAGCTTACTTATTCGCTCTCGCTTTATTTGCGCAATGGCAGTTCCAGGGTCGGACAAGACTTCTCGGCTGCGAAACGCCCAAGTTTGAGGGACTCGCTCGGAAAGTCGTCTTCGCTTTCTCGCACAGACAGATTTTTTTTCTCAGCTTTTTTTTCTTTTTTTTTCTTTTTTTAATTATTAGACGTAAAAATGAAAAAACGGTGAAGGAACGTAAGTACTTTTGATTTCATAGGGTGAGAACGATCTACATTAGTCATACAAACAGCTTTGTATTATAGATTTTTCTGAATTGTACGGATTTCTAGCGAAATGCGATATTGAATATTATGACCTAATGAAGAAAGACTTTAAATTACAAAAATAATGGATTTGATATTTGCGATTACATGAGTAGTTTTTCTCCTTATATAAAAAGTAACAATTGACATTGTTCTAAAAGTAAGCACGATACTCTAAAACTGTAGTCTAAGACTCGTGAATCACCATCCTCGTGAACTAAAGAAACGATGGATCTGCTTATATCGATAAAGTTCTTGCAACGTACACGTAGACATGTATATATATACATACATGAGCAACTGATAAAGTGAGAATTGAACAATCCATGACAGAGCGTTAAAAAAAAAAGTCGATAAAAAATATAAAGTTTTCGGAAAAAGCATACTTACAGAAGATGACTTACTCTTAAACTTTGTACTCGTGTATGTGTGCAATTTGTAAAAGCAGAATAAAAAGAAGAGGTGACTGTGAACTGGCTTGGATTCTCAATTGCACATTGCCAAAGTCTGCCTTTTCTACGACTCGGAATGTCTTCAGAAAATTTGCATTGTTTGTCAAAGCAATGTCAGACCAATCTTAATCTAAGTTTGGTTCCTCGATTATTCAACTCGACTACCCACGTGTTTAGTTTGTATTTACTAGAAGGCGGAATATCAATCCTGTCTTTATCGTTAACCTGTTAATGCCTCTCTTACTCTTAAGGTAAATTATCTCTACTAACAAATTAAGCCTACTCACTGAGGTTGATGCTAATGATTGAGGTGCGCGACGAAACAAGATCTCTAAGCATTGAAATTCAACGGATACAATTCGTTCAGTGGGTGTTTTAAGTCATGTTAATACTTCACGTTAGACGCATTAAAAAATATAACCATATTTAATAAATCAAAGAATGACATGAATCGTTCTTTACATGATGATGACGTACGGCGATATTTTTATATAAATATTTCATTGTTTGCTTTTATTACAATCAGAGTTAGATTCATAATAGTTTGCTCGTGATTATGTACAGAGACATTGAAACGCTTCATGTCGTGCTTTTTTCTCATATCTAGTGATAAATTGTAAAATCTTTCACTAATAATAGTTTATAAAAGTAAATAAGCTTAAAGTATCTTTGTATATAATTAACATAGTTACTTTTCTTATGTATAAGAAATGACAAAGGTATAAAATTATTCTCATTTGCTTGATAAGATTAATGAAAAACACTACGCGGATTAATCAACCAATTGTACAACATTGAGGTTAAAAATTTTTCAAATCTTTAGAGTTCTTCTACCTTTCAACAATGATTTATATCATACAGCGTTTAGTGATCCGCTTTCAATCTAACGTATCCAAGCATAATTCCTCCATAAAATCGATCTAGCATCAATTACAACGCTACTCTACAAACCTACCAAAATCAGAGGGGGGGCTTTTTATTTTTAATTCTACAAGAACGGATATCAACTAACAAGCGATAATACCCAGGTATTAAAGGCTTGGGTTTAGCCGTCATCAACGACCTTCCGAAAGGCTTCGCCCCTCGCGGCAACAGACGCACACTTTACTCAGGCAGTACGCAGCGAATATATAGAAAAAGGATCATCACCGGAAAACTTGCGAAGCAGCACGCGCAGATCAGAGTGTATAAAAACGAGGGGCAATAAATAAAAGTCGGCGGTGCTGCGGCGGCTTGGCCGCTCGGCCCTCCCGACCGAGGCCGGTCACCGCCGCCGGCGGCGGCTGCAGAGGTCAGCGGGGTTGCTGCCCCCGCGGCGGGGGCCCCGGGGGTGGCGGCTCAGCCCAGGCCGGCCCACTGGATGAAGTCCGGCACCTCGCGCACCGGCACGTCCCGCGCCAGGGCCTTTACCCTCAGATTGCGGTCCTCCGTCAGCAGCACGACGTCTCGCTTCAGGCGACGCGGCTGGCCTTCTTCTGCAACAGGTCGGAAGATCGAGAATTTTTGGACGGGAAGAAGAAGAAGAGGAGGAAGACTGGTAGCGGTATTGCTAATTTTCGTTTTGAGCTTGACTGCCTTATTAATGTAAATTGAAATGTAAAATTTACTCGAAGACCCGCTTCCGCGCGTTTGCTCGCTAAGTATGTGGACATTTGAATCCTGTTATATAGGTCATTAAGCAGCTCGTATGACTTCTGCACTGCTACTTCGCGCTTAGCATAGAATGATGTTTGACTTCAAATGCGTCTTACATAAACATGACTTGGGCACATGAAGCTCGGCAAAGGGTCAAAAGGAGTTAATAAGACAACGGGTTCTGCGCCCATTTTTATGAACTTTCCGAGTAGTTTTTGCATTATCTCTACTTTACTTAGAAACGGCTGAAACACGTTTTTCAGCCTCGCCGAGTTTCAACTCCGCGGAAATTGTACTTTATCCATTTATCTCTGCGAAAAGGATTTGGAAGATTCAACGATGCAATAATAAACTTGTCATAAATATTTTCGAAGCAGCATAATGTGATTATTCCGCGAACAAATCCATTGGGAATATATATGAACAGTCTTGATGTGCAGCTGCACCGGCTATTTTTTAATCCGTCAATCGAATGCGCGCAAGTTATACAATCCAACAAGAGCTCCGCGTTTATTTCGCAAAACCTTCGCTTCCAGACGAAATAAAAATACTTCAAGCAACTCACCGTTACTGTGCTGCTGATCCTTATTTGATTTGCATATACTTAGGCACGTGGCAAGGATCCTGTCGTCATTCCTCGTCAATCCATCCTGCAAACAGATCCAGACAACCACATTAATAATCCGCAACCAAAAACACCTTCCCACAGCAGCAATATCCTCCTCGAAAGCGGATCGGCTTACCTGACAGACGTCCTCCTCGACGGTGAACGAGCTCGACGTGAGCACGGTGCCGCGGGTCGTCAGGCACCTGATGGCCGGGTTCCTGCTCCTGGCGAAGGCCAGTCCGGCCCTCGCGTTCTCGGCGACGCGGGCCACGTGCTCCGGGTCCATGGCGGCGCGCGAGCCCGGACCGCAGTCCCGCAGGTCCGCGCCCTTCGACAGGCCCTCCAGCTCGTTCAGCACTGCAAGCGGAAAGCAAAGGTGGATCTTAATCGCGGAAGGGATCTTTGCTGGGATGTTGAAATTGGGTTTGGATTGAAATGCTAATTTTTTTCGAGAGGGGAAGGGTGAAGTTAAAAAGGTTCTCGGGAGACGCCCTGGCTGGGTTTCGGGAGGGTTTTAATTCCTTTGGAAGTTTTAAGCGCTCGGACTGAAAAGTTAATTAAAATTAGGGGCGTGATGGTTAAACGAGAAATGTACTTTTTTTTTGGTAGAATAAAAAAATTTTTGCGAACTTTAATCAGTCCCTTTCAGCTTTCTGATGATTGCGAATAAAACAGATAACAAGACAATAATTCCACAAGCGTAACACGCCAGTCAAAGGGTCAGAGTCAGCTCCGAATGCCGGGGCCGTAATTGATAGAACCATAAAACGAAATAGTTAGCTTTAACAGTCGGGCATAAAAGACGAGCGCAATTTTATCCCGGGCGGCAGAGGACAGCGGCGTTATCTCGCCTGCGAAATATGTAATTTCAGTCAGCGCGTAGCAGAGTCGCTCGGTTTTTCGGTCCGGCAGGGGTGAATTTCGATGCGCGTCGACTCGAATTGCCGGCTTTCTTCGCACCCTCCCCCGAGGGACCGACGTGCCGCTCTCTCTCTCTCTCTCTCTCTCTCTCTCTGCTCCTACGATTTTTATCGGCCGACCCTCGAGGACTTTCAATTCCGATCTTTTACGAGTCGGGGGGCGAGAGACCCGGACTGTTACGGTCAGGAGGATCGGCACTTTATTACGCGATTTGAATAATCTTGGGTGTCATCGCTGTTTTTGGGAGAGTAGCGTGCTTGAATTTTGAGATAGGCTGTAAATATTTATGAATTCTATGGGCTGTTGCGAGACATGTGGAGTTGCGTTTATATTGCTAAGAGGTGTGAAGATTAATATTTACTGAAAGAGTGTTCTGCGTAGGTACACTGAGAAAAAAATTTGATCGAATCAACTAAATATACAGTTAAATCTTCACAGTAGGATATTCGTTTGTTTGAATTTTTAATTGATTTAATAAAATTTGGAACAATTCAAAAGTTTGTGAATTGAAACTTGAGGTTTTATTGTGAAACAACCAAGAATTTAATCGTGGAAAAAAATGGAAACCACAAGAAAAATTTATGCGCAAGCATACGAATCCATCTTATCGCTTCGATAAAAATTTCGCATCTTAATTCACGGACAAACGAAACCGTTAAATTAAAGTCCCGCCGATGCAGCGCGACATGGATACGGAGGAAGAGCCCCGTAATTGTACTATTATTGATAGGGGCAGCCCCGAGAACGCGAAAAATTCCTCGCAAAGCAAGCATCAAGATAAAACGGAGTGAATTATAAAAATTGGACGACGCGTAAGCGGAGATACGGAGGAAGGGACGCCGCCGCCGCGAGGAACAAAAGAAATGAAGGAGGGAATTGGAGACGACTAGCGCGGGGGGGGGGGGATATCCCCCCGAGAGGCCGAGAGACCTATTCAAATAGCGCGGCGAGCTCTCGTATCCGTACTCCCCGCGGGACTTCGCGCGCGCGCTGCGGCGACGAGCTCCCGGGAAAAACACCTAATTTCGCGAGAACACTACCGCGTGTGCACTCTATTATGCGATTCGGATCTGCGGGGAGATGTGGAACGTTCGGCTTCCGAGCTCGTTTTTCCGCTCGGTTTTAATTTGGCTCTTGAAAAAAGAAAAGAGGGGGGGGGGGCTAACATAAACGAATGAATAATACTCGTACACACCGTGATTTACAAGTGTCCCGATTTTTTTCCCGCCCGCTGATTTATGCCGAAAAGAGCGCTTAACCCTTATAATTATCGCGGGCTAATGAGCTATTAAACATTAGCGCCTACAAAGTGCACCGGGGCCCCGTTAGAGAGCATCATCCCTCGCGATTTTTCGACCGCGCTCTCCCCATAAGTTACATTCGCGCAAGGACGTAACTTATATACAATGTTCATTTATCTAGTCCCCTCGACATTTTTCGGCCTCTCTCTCTCTCTCTCCACCGTCCGAATGAATATATAGCCGGGCAGCCGGGCAGGCTAATCAAACAGACTCTCCTTCTCTCCCGGCTTTAACGATCCTTTAATCACGCCGAGGAGAGAGAGAGAGGAGGCAAAAAAAGCTCTCGGGCCGATTCTAGGTCGGCAATTAAGCCCTCGAAATTCATTCGCCTCGCCCACACTTGTCCGCGTTTCCAAGTCCCCCCGGCGATCGCTCGCTCGCTCGCGAGAGAGAGAGCCGAGCGCTACACACGTATATATGTATAAACGCGAGAGCCGGAGGAGCCGTGAGAACGTAACTGTGAAGAGCTCACCGTTGTTCGTCCGCCGGGGAGGAGGGATGCCAGCCGCCGCCGCCGCCGCCGCGGACGGACCCAGGCGGCGGGGGTCGGAGGTCAGGAGCGGCCGATTTTCCAGGAATATCGCGGAGCCGCTCGCCGACGACGACCCGCGCGGAGGCGCCCCGAATTTACGGCGCACTTTTTTGCGAGTCGACTTTGGGTCGAGGAATTAAAAGGGTTTTTCGTCGATAGATTCCCAGGCGAGAGAGAGGGCTTTATCTTCGAAATCTGCGCGCGCGGAAAAATGGGTTTTTCGACCCGACGGGCATTAAACAGTTATTGGATTTACATACAATAGTTTATCAAATGAAGAATCTTCGCCCTGAGCGCGAGGCGGTCAAGAGCCGAAAAATAATTGCCCTCCCCGTCGTATTTCACTCGCCGCTTTGTCGGCGCTCCGTCTCTCTTTTTCTCGGTCCGGAGTTTTTGCCTCGTCCATTATATATTCCTCCGCTGCGAAACCCCCGGATATTTTTTTTCTCTCTCTTTCTGCGTACAGAGATCCGCCCGCAGGAACGCACTGACCAATGCAAATCTCGGGGAAAAAACGAGTCAGTCAAAAAGAAGCGCGCGAGCGGACAAAGAGTCGAACGAATCGATAATGCACGCGGCGGCGGCGGCGGGGATTCGCCGCCGAGGCGTTAACGCCGAACTAAAATGATTTTGAATGTTGTGTGCGCCGCGAGGCAGTGGAGCGCGCGCCTGCCTCTCTTTTGCGCCGCGCGACGATTAAACTTTAATCTCTCGGGGGGAATATATGTTTGCGAAATGTACGTCGGATTTTTTGGCGGATCCTTGATTCACGTCGGGTTCGCGCGAGCGGGGCACCGATGCCAGCCGTTGATATAGACGTTGAATACATTAGTGGCGGAATAACAGGGGTTTTTCCGCGACGGGGGAAAAGGCGATAATCTGACTGGTAAATCATCGGTGGAAACGATGCTTTTCTGGTCGAAGTTGCAGTGGCGAAGGCTCTGTTTTCACGGTGGTTTTGGAATTGTCGTTAAAAACTATTGTTTTTTTTTCATTTTTTGCCGATTCTAAACTCGGATGTGTGCAAGAAAACGAGAAACTTTATTCGAAAAATGAAAGCTCGTCTTTAGAAATTAATTCAATAACGGACAGTTTTCGCAAAATTATAGATCATTGCTTCAACTGCCATTCAACATCGACGAATAAATATTCATAACCGACTCAAAGCCTTTTCCTGCCAATAGTCAACACTTTCCATAATGCAAAAAAAAACCCCATCAGCCACACCCCCTCAAAAGGCAAAAGCTCAACCTCTAATTCAAAAATCGCTCTCAGGCCCCATTACCCTAACTAATAAGTACCCCTCGCCTAACATCCTCTCTCGCATTACGAACCCTGGGCGTACAGCGGTCGCTCATCGGCCAGTCATCGGAAAAGGAGTAAAATCGCGCCTCGGCGCTTAATGCTCGGAGATTATCGGTGGATTCGCGGCTGCTCTCGACGAGAGAGAGGAAGAGGGCGCCTACACCGTTAAGCTCTCTTTCTCTCTCTCTCGAGCATCATCTGCGCGCGCTCCTCGTCTATTACGCGGAGCGTCCGATCGTGTGACGTAATTACATCGCTCCAGTTCCAGGGGGCCAATCATCCTCCGTTACCGACGGACTGCTCGCCATTAGCGCCGACGAGAGAGCTTCCGTTTCCTCTCTCCGCGAAGGAGTCGCGAGGCGCCGAAATTTTCGAGATAGACATCGATTGTACGCGCGCGGGGAGATATCCTTTTCTCACACCGCGGCGGAGCGGTTTGCCTTTCTCAGGGGGATTTCGGCTACTTTTTCCGGCGCCGCGGTCATTGTTCTCACTCGTGGGTTTTTGGGAGTGTTTGGTTTTCGGCGGCTGGAGTGCCTTTCGAGGTAGCTTTCAATGGAGATGATAATGAGGTGATAATTGGACACACACGGTAAACGAGGAAGTTCGCCAGGGGGGCGCTAGGCGATGTGAAATTGAGAGTGGATATATCTGTACGTCTGAAATGCAAATATACTCGTCTAGCGGCGATGTGTGTTTTGCGCGATTTAAGTAAAAACATTTTTAAACAAGAAGGTAAAAAAAAATCCTATATACATTTTAGATCAATTTTGAAAATCACAGCTGACGGCTTGAAAGCAAAGCACCCCAAACAGACGTTCTCTCCTCTCTCGCATCCGGATTCCGCTCTAATCGAAACCACATTTTCAATCCGACGACTCCTCCGTAAATGCCTCCCTCCCCTCCGATCACCCATCCGCGACTCTCGCGGCGCGTTACATCACTTGCTCCGTCGACCTTCGCTCTCCCGACAATACACCAGGCGGAAGGTCGCGGGTCAGGACTCTCGACTCTCTTCCGGCACGTGTCCGCGTCATCGGCGGGAGGATCACATCCCGCGGACAGTGATGGATCGAACGACGGCGAAGGGCCTTGATTCATCGGCGGTCCTGCCCACCTGTCGATCCGCGCGGCGAGCCTGGTTATATAGCCTCTCTCTCTCTCGTCTATCGCGCCGAGAGATCTTCCGAATTCGATAGGCGAGGCCGCGAAGCGTTCGGCTGTAAGTCCGTTCTTAATTGAAGTCGGGCTTCGACGGATGGTAAAGTTGCGCTTTGTGGTCGCGATGTGTTTTCGGTCGTGTTTATCGAGAGCTTTGACGATGACGGCGAGGTGAGTGACGCAACGGGCTGATAGTTTGTTTTTATGGGCGTTTATGCTTTATTGAAGGTATGCGGTCGTGATTGAAATTCTGCTTGGCGGGGACGAGTGGTTGAGTTTGTCGGATGCGGTACTTTTATTATTTATTGCGGGGATAAAGAAATAGTGGGTGATTTTGAGAGTGACGTTTTGACTTACTTCGCTACTAAATAGTTGTAATGGAATGTCTGTTGGATTGATAAACTAAAATTTATCTCAATGAATAAACCAGAAATTCCATTTGAAGCTTTCAAAGCAAAGAGGAATTGAAATAATTAAATATTTTCTCACATCTTTGAAAAAAGTTCTTTAAAAAACGACTATTAATTATAGGACAAGAAAATCATTTAAAAATCAGATTAGATACTTAAAAAAAAACAGATTCTTACCAACTAGAGGCACCATCAAAGTGTAAATCGGCTGCGCGGCACAAGTAGCCTTCGCTATGCTCTGCAGCTGCGGCAGGTAATCGATGAAGCAATTAGTATCCGGAACCAAATGCTTCGGCCTAACTTCGATCTCCACCGACAGCGAGGACTTCTGTAGAATGGCCTGCAACAAAAAAGCGTAAAGACAAAATGAGAGCCTCTCGCTCCAACAGTCTAAAAAAAAAAAAAGAAAAATTCCGGGTAAATCCTGTTACGTCGCAGCCTAATACCCGATGAGACACCTCCGATTCTCTCAGCGCTGAAAAATGCGCTCTCCTCGTCGGGAGACGGAGGCGAAAGGTGGCGAGATAATATGTAAAGCATGCATCGGCCGACAGTTAAAATGCCATAAGCGCAGAGGAGGCTCGCATTTGCGCTTGAAGAATTCGCGTTTAATTGTTTGCCCGACTCGTCGCGAATGCAAAACGAGCGTCTCCGTATGCTAAAATCTGTCCCCTCCCCCTCGGGGAGACTCGGCGCACGTGCCGAGAGAGAGAGACGGAGACGCCTCCGGACGCCGATCGACGACGCCGAAGTCAAAGTGGAACGGGAGTAGAGCCTAAAATTTCGTCGACGCTCTCGAACTTCGGACTTTAGAGCCGAATAACGAATGGACTTCGCGTATAGAGGAGAGAGAGGCGAATTTGATTGCGAAGCGCTAACGGATAAGCGTAAAGGCAGATGCGCGCCTCCGTGCGAATTGGACGACTTCCAGGTCGCCGAGCGAGAGAGTGAGGTACTGACCTCGAAAGGCAAAGGGGAAATTTGCTTTTTCGCGATATGAGCGGAGTAAATCTTGGCCGAGAGCGGCCCGGGATTTACGGCCGCGGGGCTGTGGGTTTTGAGGAAATTTATCGGGTGATATTTTATTGTTCGATCGCCGGATCATGGATACTTTTCAATCAGGCTCGGACGTTTAACTTTTTCGATATTTCGACTGTTATCGAGCGAGTTATTTTAAAAGAGCGTTTATTACAAAAAAAGGCTGCAGTGCAACGAAAATAAAGACCTTTTTTTAAATTAACATGACAACAACTGCAATTGCTTGTTTCGCCGCTACTGTTTGACAAACATGAAAAAACATTTTCAGCTTCCTAGAAAAGCGTTTTCATTTCACCGGAACCCCATTCACGGAAGCGGAATAAAGCAGAAGAAAAAACAGCTAAAAGTAACCAAAGCCAAGGCGCATTTGCATAAAACGAAATAAATATTGATGCGCGCAGCGTTTACGACGGCGCAGACATCGACAAATCGAGAGCACTCCGTGTCGACCGAGTTGACGATAATTTAACTGGCGCGCGAAAGGCGAACGCTCCACTTGCGCGTTCCTCGATTTCAGGCGCGAAAGCCAACCTGCCTGCCCGCGAAAAAGTCGCGTGCGAGGCCAATTTCCTCGCGCTTGCATAATCCGGCAATTACGCGATTTCCTATAGGCCACCTCTCTCTCTCTTTCTCTCTCTTTTTCGCGAAATCAATTTGCGAACGATGCCGTGCGCGATTCTATTAGCGGCCCGAGCCGAGAGTAAAAAGGGATAGTTATGATGTGAATCTCGCTCGTTTACTCCTGCAATTAAAGCTACAATTTACGCGCGCGGAGCGACAAGCGTAAGTGCATGAATTTGTACGCGGTTTTACTGATGTCTCTATAATGCAATTACGCCGAGCCTGCCGAGATTATATTTTAAGCTGTTAATGCCGGCGGAGGGACAAATCGCTTGATTTACGACGGTAGTTTTTCATATGTTTTTTTTTCTTGTTCTTCGTTGCGAAAAACGTTTGAATTTCTAGAGTTTGTAAAAAAAAGTTGAGAATTAATGCTGCTGATTGCATAATTTGTCTATTCATCATTGATAGGCTAAAGGTAATTTTATGAATCCTCTCTTACAAAAGTGAAGCCAGTTTAAAATATTAATGATTAGATATAAATACATTAATTAAAGATTAAGCAGAAAATTCTGGTATGATAAGACTAACCTCAACATACTTTTATCTTAAAATTAATATATTTATATTAACATATATTAATATTCCAATTGCATTCTTTCGCACTAAAAAATACACATATTTTCACATACGTCAATGAAAAGCGTACGTAAAAAATATCAATTTGTTACTTCAAAAACAGCATCCAAAAACCTGGACCAATCACCAGAATCCCTCAAAAAAATCGCCCGCAGCCCCTCGAATCCCCGTCTCTTCCCACCCTTTCCCTTCCCGCTTGCGAATCGACGAGACGAAAAAAAAAAAAAAAATCACTGACAGCTCCTCCGCGCGGCGGATGCATTCCTAGACGAGAGAGAGAGAGAGAGAGCCTTGCTCTCCCTCGCCTGCGGGCCGCCGGGGGGGAGGAGAGCGTAGCGTCTGGCTCGCGCGCGCGCGTAAGTTTCGCGTCGCCCGTGAGAACCCGGCTCGGATCACGCGCCCGGACTCCTCCGCATATTAAGCGCGGAGACTGAGCCGAGGCACTATATACTCGCCCGTGGGCAGGCCGGGCATTGGAAATGCGCGAGACGCTGATCCCCGCCGTAGGTAGGCGCTGCTGTTGCTGCTGCCTTCGCGGTATCGGGGACGGGCGAGGACGGACGGGATTGAAGTTTGAATTTTGGAGGGTTGGAAGTGGTGGTCGGGTTGGAAATGGAGCAGCAGGCGGTGGGTGCATTTTTTTTCTTGAAGTGACTTTTTATAGCTAAAAACTGTAAATTATCAGTTGATAGTTCACTGATTATTCAACTTGTTCAGAGGTTGTTTCAAAAGGCTTAATTATAGAAAATTTCTTAGCAGAATCTGTAAATTATCGCAGTTGCGATATTTCTAGAATTAAAAAAGCGTTATAATTCAAGAAACGCGAAAAAAAACCACTATAAAATTATTGCGAGCACCCATGTAAGGACCCCGGAATATTAAAAATTTGAATAAAATGAAAACGTCGTCTTAAAATAATGACAGTCGCATTATCGTCAGCTCCAAAAATAGCCCTTAAAGCCTTCTTAATAGCCCGTCGTCCGCAGTAAAGATCGAATACAAACGAGCGTCCATTTTTCGGGCGCTCTCCTCCGCTAATAAGCTCTGCTATTGCATTTTTCACGGCAGGCTCTCGCTCGCCTTAAAAAAAAACCCGGGCTCTCCCACGAGACGGAATCGCTCGTGGCACACATATTCCCGCGCCTAACGATCGTCCCGAAGAGGCGCTCGGAGGCATCTCCGAAAAAAAGCGGTGCGCCGCATTAAAACGAGAATTAGGCGGCCGACGCGCGGCGCAATAAGTGTTAATCCTGCGGGAGGAAGGTAAAAAAAATGGGGGGGGGGGGGGGGGCCCGAGTCGCACGGAGTCGCGGGAAAAG